>CM061130.1:31759068-31809076 GCA_030789695.1 Scilla litardierei
TGGCCGTGGACAAAAGTTAGGACAGAACCGCCACTGCGGCGATAAAGGAGGTCTCGCCGCTCTCTAAAATGGTGGAGGGACGCTCGGGGCTCAGTATGGTAATAGGCTCAACAGAGATAGGCGCAGCGGTGGTGGTGGTGGTGGACGGCTCAGTGAAAGTGCTCCCGACACTAGCAGACGTGTGGACAGAGGTGGCGGGAGGTACAGACAGTGCTGGGTCAGGCTGAGGGATCACGGGGTCGACAGGTGGTGCAGGGGGTGCCTGCTCAGCATCCTCAGGCTCAAGCACATAGGCGGCGGGGATAAGAAGATTCATCCTGGAATCCAGTCACCGTGAGCCGGTCCAATATGTGTCCGAGTGGGGCTCGGAAGAACCATGTAATCAGCGCTGAAGGGACCGTGCAACCACACCCAGTGCTGACGACCGTGGGGACAAAGCATCTTCATCCAGGCCATAACATCTATCGAAAGCATAGTGGGGCCCGGAGCTCGACACAAGTCGTCAGGTAGGTCCACGCCGGTCATAAGGGCCAAAAGGGTGATCAGACCGCCGCAACAGATAGGTGAGCGAGCGCTCACCGAAATGATAATGCGGTCCAACAACCAACTGGCAATGTCGATCTCGACAGCGGGGACCAGATCGTCACTACCTCTATCTAGAACCCTAGGGCGAGTCATCGCATAGAGCATGTAGAGCTCTGGCGTAGACATGGGCTCGTACCTCGCGAGAAAAGTAGTCGCCATAAGGCGCTGTGCAATGCGGAGGCAGGGGTAGAGGATAGCTGAGGCCTTGGCCCTACTAGGGTCAAAGACGAGTGGGGATCCCGTGATCCGTGTCCAGAAGGCGTGGGTGTCGAACGACGGGGGTGGGATGTGCATGTGAGCATAGGCGCGGTCTGGGACCGGGACGGCGGGCCACTGGAAAAATACTCTAAGCATGTCGAGAGTGATCTCGCACTCTCGATCCATCAATCGGAAGGAGCATCCTCCAACGGTCCGGTCAATGGAACTGAGGACCTATAGTGTCAGACGGATGTAAGTATCCACCGACACCGACAGAAAATCATGTCATCCCACGTTGTCGTACAACGTGAGAAGCCCCTCAAGTACCCCTAGGCAGTCAAGGTCGGCTAGGTATGCAAACCTAGAGGGTACTATCGAGCGATGGCAAATACGCTCGAATCTGGCGCGGTGTGCGTCATTTCGAAACGTAATCCCCATCGGCCCGATGGCGGGAGCGGGTGGAGGGACGTGATCAGCAGGGATCGGCTGTGTAGGTGGTGGGCTAGGTGGAGGGGAGTCCTCCCTAGCAGAAGAGGGACCAGGATCATCGGTCCTCTTCCGCTTCGAAGCGGCTCCCAGTGTACGTGGCCTTGTGCACGGCGGCATATGCGTCGCGAGACGTGTCCCAACCAAATAAGTAATGCAACGTGCTAAATGATGGAACGAGTATATCTGAACACGCCACGAGAGCAATCAGCAGTGTGTGCGAAGAGACGCCTCCGTCGCGAAGCTCAAAGCGCGTCCAAAAGCTCCCCAAAGCTCCCCCAAGCTAGCCTGCAAATAAAACGATCAAATCAGCGAATAATATTCAATATATATGGGGGAGATAAGGGATAATAGATAGATACGGAAATTAATTTGAATTTGGGGTTCACAGGCGTACAAATCAACAAAAATGGGGAGAAATGGGGGTTTTGGGGCAAAATAGGGGTGATCGGAGGCGGCGCCGACGGTGGGGAGGGTGGCCGGTCGTCGACGGTCGACTGGGCGTCAGTCGCCGGTGAGTGGGGGCCGGCTCGAGCATCGGCATGGGCGAATCGGGCGAGGGAAAGTCGGCGTGGGTGAGGGAAGCATAATCGGCAGCGGGCTCGGGTGAAAGTTGGGAAACTTTGGTATCGTAAATCACGCCCGTTGCGCTTCTGCTTATATAAGAAATGTTACGACTCAGCCGAGTGACAATGTCACTCGGCCGAGTTGCGTAAACTAAAAAATTTCAAATTCTCCTTGCCACTTACGACTCGGCCGAGTGGTTTTGATTCACTCGGCCGAAGGGAGAAACTCCACTCGGTCGAATGGCTTTGCCACTCAGCAATTCTTGAGCTAGGAGGGTACTGTTTCACTCGGTCGAGTGATAAGGTACTCGGCCGAGTGACAATTAAGACTAAAAGTTATAGAAACTGACAGAGAGTTGGTCTCCAGAAACTTCCCTGTTTGGTGCTCCACTCGGCCGAATGGAGTCTTTGCTCGGCCGAGTGGCATATGCTACTCGACCGAGTGACGTGCTGTTTTCTGCATCGGCTCTCCGTTTTCGCTCCAGTCTCTATTTTTCTTCGTTCAGTCTATTTCTTCCTCCTCCTAAGGCTTGAGCGCGTCCCTGGAGCGCTCTTCCTTGCCTCAGTCATCCTCTATATGAGTGATCTCCCTTTCTCCTTCTCCTGTCATGAAAATTAGGACCCGTTGTCACGATTTTCATGGACACTAGACTCTAGACATTAATAAAAGTCTAAACCAAAAATGAAAATCAAATAAAAACAATGAAAAAAACCGTCGGGTTGCCTCCCGACAAGCGCCCGTTTAAGGTCATGAGCTCGACCCCTTTAGACATTCGTTTAGCTTGTGATGTTGGGCGCATACGAGATACGCCCGTCAAATTTGCCGGGAAGGCCGCTTGGATTTGGGTCGTGATGATCATTGGTATTCCTCGGTGCCCCTCATCATGGGTAATGTTGGGGGATAAGTCCCCCAAGCTTGAGCTAGTTCCTATCTTCTTCTTGGCCGGTGACACCGATCTTCTATTCGGTATAGCTTTCTTTGGTTTCTTGGCCATTGAGAGCTTGCAAAGCTCTCGTATTCTTGCAACATCAGCGTCGCCATCATCATCATCCGTGGAGCTATCTGGAGGGTCCTCCAACTTCTCTTCATCGCTAGAAGATTGGCCTTCTTCGAAACCATCGTCATGGAGAGCGCCAATAGAGTGGGGGATTGCTTCTTCAATCACCTCATCGAGGAGATATGAAAGATCATCCGGCCGTCCCTTGAGTAGATATATTCTATTTACTTCACCCATAGGGATGCCCTCGGAATAACGCTTGAGCCGTTGTCCACTTACCTTGAATGTGGCTCCGTCCTTCCCTTCCAACTCAAAGGCTCCTCCCGGTTGTATGTGCTTGATGGTGAATGGTCCGAACCACCGTGATCTCAACTTCCCTGGAAATAGTCGGAGTCTGGAATATATAGTAGGACTTTGTCTCCGACCTTGAAGTCTGTGACGGTTATGCGTGCGTCGTGGAGGAGCTTAGTCCTTTCTTTGTAAATTCTTGAGCTCTCGTACATCTCGCCTAATCTCGTCAAGCTCATTGATGTCTAAGAGTTGCCTCGCCACCGCACTCTTATAGTCATAATTGAAGGTCTTGATGGCCCAATATGCGCGGTGCTCCAACTCTACCGGCAAGTGACAAGCTTTTCCATAAACAAGTCGGAAGGGTGTTGTGCCAATGGGAGTGCGAAATGCCGTGCGATATGCCCATAGAGCATCATCTAATTTCGTAGACCAATCCTTTCTAGATCTATCCACGGTCTTTTCAAGAATTTGCTTGATTTCTCGGTTCGAAACCTCCACTTGCCCGCTCGTCTGAGGGTGGTATGCCATGCCAATTCTATGATTTACCCCGTACTTTTTCAACATGGCTTCAAATTTGTTTTCTATAAAGTGGCTTCCCCCGTCGCTTATCAAAGTTCGAGGCACTCCAAAGCGTGGGAAAATATTCTGCTTGAAAAACTTGGAAACAACCCTCGCATCATTGGTAGGGGTGGCGATGGCTTCTACCCATTTAGAGACGTAATCCATTGCCAATAAGATATACTTGTTACCTTTGCTCGACGGAAATGGTCCCATGAAGTCCACTCCCCAACAATCAAATAACTCAATTTCTAGAATAGGCCTCATTGGCATCTCATTTCGTTTGGATATATTCCCGGTCCGTTGGCATCTATCGCACCCCTTGACGAAGTCGTGCGTATCTCTGAACATGGTTGGCCAATCCACTCTGCAATATCTTAGCAGTAGTCTTAGAAGTGGCGTGATGTCCCCCGCATGGCATACCGTGGCAATGCAAAATGATTGACGTGGCCTCTTCCTTAGAAACACATCTCCGAATTACACCATCCTTGCATATCTTGAAGAGATACGGATCTTCCCAGAAATAGCTCCAGACTTCGTGCATAAACCTCCTCTTTTACTGTGTGGGCATCCTGCATGGTTTAATCCCACAAGCCAAATAATTAACAAAGTCCGCATACCAAGGCACTTCTCCGGGACAAGCGACTCGGGATACACACGCACCCGGGACAAGCGACTCGTAGTCTTACCACAAGCGCACGGTGTAGCGGCGAGCGGGTATCGAACACAGGGAGGAACAATGATAGTGTCTCTTTCCAATCACCTAGCTATCAAGATAGTCGAGAATAGTTTGTGTTATAATGGTCGCAATCGTTCAATTATAGAAAGAAATATCAATTAAAGAAAGCGTCTAGGGATAGGGAATCCCCGCTACGGACTGTATCTCATCGTTGTGATTCGTAGGTTTCATCATTGCCAGACTTGAATCTTAGGTGAACTAGTCGCAACTAAATGTAGAACCATGCTCATGCTCTCGCGCTATTGCCGGTTTATAGCAAACCTAGGGTAGGGCCCAATCTCTTGCAAACCCTAACCTAAGCCGCTAGCGTGAAGAACGACATCATCGTTGAATCGTATCTCGAGCCCACTCTCATGCAAACTAGGGCTACGACCTAGGTTGAGATAGTTTCTACCCGTCCAATCTCTTGCAAACGGGTATTGGTATAGAATCACGATTGGAAACCCTAGCTTTGGTCCAATCTCTTGCAAATCAATTCTAGAGGAGTCCGTTCGTAAATCTAAATCGAATTTCTAGGGCTTCCTATCAATTGGTACCCAATCTCTTGCAAATCCCAATCGATATGAATCCCTAGTTATCCGTAATTAATCAATCCCAATCTAACCCTAATCAATTCTAGCAAGAATTTCACCAATTCATCACTATTTAGAAATATGGTCTATAGGGTTCATCCTTACGCCCTAAGACGATAAAACTACTCACTAATCGTCATGCGATTCATAGGAAAATCAATAACAAAATCTAGACAATTCATTGCAATAGAGAAATTATCAACAAAAATAGGGTTTTTAATAAGAAGAGAGACAAACCAATGAGAATTCAATAGCATCCAACAAAAGTAGCCTTTTTAATCTCTCCAAAAAGACGAAATTTAATGATCTAAAAAGCTCTCAAAAAAGGCTGCCAAAAAGTATCAAAAAGTCCTCCTAAACTAGGGCAAAAACTGGGTTTAAATACCCCTCAAATCGCCCAGAAAATCGTGACCAAAACGCCCATGCGCAGCCCAGAAATCGCACTTTACGCAGCAGGTGGAGCGGCTCACTCGGCCGAGTGACAAAGGTCACTCGGCCGAGTGACAAACCCTGTACATTTCCAGTAAGTCGGGGATTTTTGGGGGTCTGCCTTCGGACGTGACTTGGCCGAGTGGCTTTACTCACTCGGCCGGCGGGCATTTCATGCTCGGCCGAGTCAGAACTCCCAAACGACTGTAAAATTCCAGTAAGTCGGCCTCTTTTTGGATGGATTTTCCCGTGCCACTCGGGCGAGGGGATCTTCATACTCGGCCAAGTGGACTATCGTCACTCGGACGAGGGCACGTTGATTTCCTTCTGTGGTGCGTGTCCGGTCTGGTCGGCCGAGTGGGCTTCTTTGCTTGGCCAAATGAGTAATTCACTCGGCCGAGTGACATGCTATAAATGCCCAATCTTCATCATTTCGCCTCCTCGTCGCTCCTATGAAGTTCCTTCTTTTTTCACTCGTCTTCCATCGCCGAATAGCCCCCAAAAGACCTTGGGTGACACTCCGGAGTGGGTGCAAATCCTCTTAATCTCAAAATCACTTCGAATCGCTCCATATCGCCTGAATACGACAAAAACAAGAAATCGTGAAAAACATCGCAATATTGTCGAATAATCGTGAAAAACACGATATGAGCGATCAAAGTGGCATGGAAACATGCAGAAAAAGGGTGTAAAATATGGAGTGATCACCAACGATGAAGAATAATGATGTGTGTGTGTATTTTATATATCCATGCACGTCTTCTTTGTGTTTTTCCGTTATTTTCCGCTGTCTCGTATCCATTTTCTCGTGTTTTCTCGTTTTCTTTCACTTTTACGTGTTTTTGTGTGTTTGCAGGAGTTTGACAACATAGGGGATACATAACGAAGATGTCATAAGTCCCCAAAGAAACGGGAGGAGTCACACGTGATCCAGGGGGTCAAACGACGAAGATCACCATCTTTCTGCCCCCACCCGATCGGTTGGACACAGCCAACTGATCGGGTGATGCACGCGTGCACCACCCGGACAGCAACTGAAGCGAAGCGAGCACCATGAGACCGGGTCGTCGACCGGTTCAACCCAACGTTCCTCTCAGGAAATTGGAGCTGAAATCCAACCGATCGGGTGATCTTCACCCGATCGGTTCATCTGTAGCCGTTTCCTCGAAGACACGACCCGGACAGCTCACCCGACGGGCAGCAGACCGTGCCAAAACGTCCTAAGTTTCTGTCTTTTTGGGCGACAATTCCAACCGATTGGTTGATTTATCAACCGATCGGTTAACTCGATGACGCCAAGATCCAAACGGCTAGAAGCTTCCTCCAACCGACCGTGTCACCTGACCGGGTGAAGCCCTGAAGATCGCTGCCAAAGTTCGCAGCAGGTCACCCGATCGGGTCTGCCAAAGTTCGCAGTAGGTCACCCGATCGGGTGATTCATAACCAGATCGGGTGATGTCGTTTTCTATATATTGGAGACCTAGGTTTCCAGAAACAGGGCTGTTGTATTATTTTCTGTTTTCTCTCCATTTTGTGACGGCTGGAATTTATTTGATATTTGTAAGTTGTCCGATCTTTACCAAACTTTAATGTAGTGCTATTTGCATTGCTCTCACTACTTTTCAATTGCCTGATTATGTTTTTAACGGTCGATTTTCATTTAGATTGCTTTTTACCTAAAATGTGTGAGTAGTTCCCAAATCTTGGATTTTGGTGGAAACCCCTTCGTGTGTTTTCCCTAATGCGTCCATAGGACTAGGAAATCGATAGGGAATAGGAATCTATTGGTTACGCGGGGTGTTTTATTGTCATCGGCGGGAAAAAGACCGCCTTTGACCTTTGGGCCAAGGGAAAATAAACTTGGAGGTTGACTCCCTAGCCATAGCTCACATCCTTAGCGTAGACATCGAATCCTAGCGCGTGGGGATGGCAGGATGAGATGTTGGGAGTTATCGTTACGAGCTTAGTGCTCCCGGAGTCGGTCAGTGTTAATGGACATGGGAATGCCCACTGACCGAACCCGGGTAGTCCGGCGTATCATCCTGGGCACCGACCGGAATATCGGGCCCATGGGACGCTGGTATCACTCTTAGAGGCAACGTCTCACCATTAAACCCTAATTCCGATCGTTATCATACCCGTCGGATGTATTAGTGAGAATCACATGATAGGGTGGATACCAAAGTCTCGGGTTTCCTTTATTATTGTTTAAACCTCTTACCTATGATTCGTGACAAACCATCGTTTGATTTGGGCTAGCTCACCCCATAGGGTGAATTTTTTCCTTTCTGACACAAGCACAACCACGCCTCCCCGTGTTCGACCCCCAAGCCACACTACAACACCATGCGCTTGCGGTTACAAATATTTAAATCTCGCGCCCCCAAATCATATTATTATTGCACACTATTGCATGCACACAAACGCGGGGGACGTCAAGCTTTATGGCGCCGTTGCCTGGGAGGCAACGTGCTTGTTATTTTAGGATCTCGTAAACCCTTGAGTCTAGCTCATATCCCTATCTCGCGATAATTTTCGCATTCTTATTTTTTCGTTTTCATTTTCTTATTTTTATTTTTCTATTTTATCTGTTTCTTTCCCACTTTTCGCTTTACGGGTGTTTGTTGCTTTTCATGCGCAGGATTTCAAGGAGTCTCGACAACTTGATTCCTGTTGATCCGGAGATAAACGCCACCCTAAGGGGTCTGGCCGTAGAGAAGAGAAGAAGAGAAGAGTCCGAAGCCATGGGGGAGAACACCCCACCTCATAAGTCCCTGCTGGAGTACTCGATGCCTTCCCTCGAGTCCACCTCTGCCATCCGTCCTCCTGCTATGACGGCGTAGAGCTTCGAGCTCAAGCCGTCCTTGGTGACGTGGATACAGCAGGATCAATTCTCGGGGGCACCCATGGAGAGCCCCATTGAACATTTGGACTCCTTCATGGAGAAATGTGACACCTTCCGTATACATAGTGTCACAACTGAGGCGATCCGTCTGAAGCTATTCCCCTTCTCTCTGTGAGATAAGTCCAAGTTATTGTAATGCCCTGCTAAGCTACTGCACAAGTACTAGAGGGGGGGTGAATAGTACTTTAAAATAATTAAGAGGCTAATTCCTAATTACTTGCAAACTCTACCAAACAATGCGGAAAATGCAGAAATGTAAATGTTAGACAACAAAGAAACAATCGCAAACAACGATATTACTGGGTTCGGATCCACCCAAGTCTCCCCGACTTGTTCCCGGTGATCCTACGTCCTAACCACCCAGATCCCCTCCGGATAATTGAGTTAGAAACCCTAACTCAAGATTTCCACAATGAAATACTTGTGAAAAACCTTCACAAGTCAAATCATACACAAAGTAATTTTTGACTCCCACAACCCGGGATCACAACCACACTCTCACAACCGAGAGTGAAACTTACAATATGAAATTGAAATGAAATAAGAAACTTCTTACCGACAAAATACCTATGCCTTGAGTAATGCTTACGAATTAGGGCAAGGATGATTTTGAGGAAGAAGAAGTGGCATCAAACCCTAGCTCCAAGATGTAGATCCGTGATGGAGAGCTATGTGGATGTTGGTGACCTAGAATCAAGCACTTGGCTTGGAAGGCTTCACACTCAATGAATCTCTCTTTGGAAGTAAGAGTGAGGAGAGATTATTGAATGGAATGAAAGAGCTTTGAATGAGCTTGGAATGATTTCTCTTGATCTCTAAACTTGCAATAATATCAGCCTTGACTGCAATGAATGCAGCCCATCAAGTATTTATAGGATAGAGGAGAGAGAGAAAGAAAAACATTTCAATTAATGCTCCAACGGCTCTTTTCTGAACCCAACTAGTCGGTCAAAGAACAACCCTGATCGACTAGTTCATCAACTAGTTAGTCGGTCATTTAACGTAGACCGACTAATGGAAGAACAGCCAAAAGGTTGAAGCACAGACAAAAGGAATTAGTCGGTCCAAGAAGAGTAGCTGACAGACTAGTTTCACAACTAGTCGGTCGGTTACTCAACTGAGACCGACTAACAGATAAAACTGAAGTCTGAGCACAAATAGACTTAGTCGGTCCAAGAACAAATGTTGACCGACTAATTCACCAACTAGTCGGTCTCCAAATGAGCATAGACCGACTAACGATAAACAGTAAGTTAGGTGAAAATTGGCATGTACAGTAAAGCTAAACTAGCCGGTCCAAGAAGGAACGTTGACCGACTAGTTCATCAACTAGTCGGTCGATCAACGAACACAGACCGACTAATGATAAACAGTAGTTCAGGCTCAAATGTGCATGTACAGGGAAAGCTCAACTAGTCGGTCACAGAAGCATCACTGACCGACTAGTTCACAAACTAGTCGGTTGGTGAGTCAACTTAGACCGACTAACTGTAAACAGTAAAGAGCTTAGAATTGACTGACAAAAACTAGTCGGTCCAAGAAGCTTTACCGACCGACTAGATCACCATCTAGTCGGTCAGTTCTTCTTCTTGAACCAACTAACATGCACAAGAAGTCCCGTATCGAAGCGCGATGCTTCGGGAAAGATTGTATGGACTTCTACTAAGATCCTAGAGCTAAGATATGAGCATTATGAAGATTTAAACCGTAAGACCTACTCAAGGCTTAAAATTCTACGAAAGAAGCTTAAAGACTATAAATAAAACTTGACGATACCGTCTTCAATAGCTTCAATCGAATCTTCATGACTTCTAAAATGGTCCATAAGCTTCAACGAAGCTTTAGGCATACGATCACGTGCTTTGAGAAGTCTTGAGACGTCGTAATTGATATTCATATGAATTTGGCGACGATCTCCATAACTGCGCTCACAAAGTGTTAGTTCACGATATATTTATGTTTTTCATCATCCAAAACCAAATCCGGGGAGTCCAATATCCAATATTCTCCCCCTTTTTGGTGATGAAAAACCAACATAAATAATAATCAAAAATAATAATTCAAATGAAATTTACTTACTCCCCCTGCATTGATGACACGTTAATTCCAAATTAAACAATAATAATATGCATCAAGCAGACGAGTAAAGTATATCAATGAGAATCGATTATTGAAATATCAAATACCAAAAGGTGGTTATTGAAATATCGGATTTGAAAATCCATTTATATATCTTAACTCCCCCTGAATCTAACATATCAAATTAGATTCTTGGAATAGTGCTTTAAATTATTATTTAGCACATCGTTATTATTATATATCTCCCCATTTGGCATTAGCAAAAAAAAGGGAGGAGAACAACGACAGCAACAATGGCTTCAAATAAAAGCACAGGAGTCGTAGAATGCGACGTCGGTTCAAGTGACACCAAAGAAAAATACGAATAAAATCAAGGCGTGTCAATGAAACCATAGTCGAAAATAGTAAAACGAAATCATCAAAACTCAAATCAATTTTACGGATTGAGTTATGGAATATACTCTCCAATATCAACATTCTTGGTTAATTTAGTGCAAGGAAAACAATTCTATGTTTCCATAGAAGAAATTTCTATTAAACCAAGTAAATATCGTCGAGCGACGAAATCAAACATCAGAGGCATAAAAAATTATAATGTGCACAATAGAATGAAATGTCAACGTCGATGTATATAAATATTAAATATGAACTAGAGTACATCAAAAGTATACATCACTGACATACAAAACATCGATCCAATGATCGGTGCACACAAAATATATCATCATATCAAACAGATATAAGAGTGTCACATAACATACAACATCATCGAAGTACATTAAAATACATCATCAAAATGATCCAAAAATCATAGCCACCCACACTATCCTACCCAAACTCTCTCACACTAGATGTGTCATCCAAGGAGCATCGGAGAGTCCTCAAAGAAGCTCAAGAGGAAGCGGCAGGATCTGCAGCAGCAGCAGGCTCTGCAGGAGAAGTGGTGGTCACAGGAACATCTGGAAGGTCAACGGGAGCGACGACAGAAGTGACAATCTCTGGAGCAGCAACAGTAGTGGCCTCGGGAGCACCAGTAGAGCATCCACCGCAGGAGCGGTGGCAACAGGTGTGCTCTCGGGGGGCACCAGCAGACGAAGCAGCAGCAGCACGAGCAAGCTCCTCAATGTCCTCCTCATCCAACTCATCCTCGTCAGAGAAATACGGAGGGACCTCAATATCAAGGTGTCGAGCGATACGGCAGAGAATCTCCTCAGAACGAGCCTGACGAGACTCCAAACGACGAATCGAACGAATGACATCGGTAAGAGTGGTAGAGGGAGCAGCTGAGGCAGAGGCAGAGGCAGACGCTGAAGGTGTCGTCCTCTGAACATGACGGAGCGCCGCAAGAGACTTCTTGACGACCGTCGCGTTCAGGGGAGGACCAAGAGGACGCTCATCGTCAGGAGGCAATGCGACACAGAAGTGACGGAATACCAGAGTCAACAAGCACGGGAAGGGGATATGAGCCGACTTCATGGACTTGCGAATACACTCGAAAGAGTCCATCTTATCGAGTATAATGCGAGCCCAGTTAATCGAGCTCCCCATGAAAATAGCATAAATCAGCTTCAAGAAGGGCTGGGACGGTAGAGATGAGGAGCCGTACTTGGGAAGCAAGCACGACTTCAGAATCAAATTGAGGACCCAGGCGATAGGCTTGAAGGATTTGGAGGGCACACCAATCATGGCGGGAGGAATCTCATGGAAGATCTGAGATAGGACGACCTGATCAAGGGAGGTGATATCATCAACAGAAATGTTAGAGGGGAGGAGGCCAGATGAGGAGATACCCAAAATCTCTCCTAAGATTTCTGCTGTGAGGACTATATGAGTCCCCAAAACAGTCGTCTCAACAGAGTGGGTCCCATCGTACTGACCCCGGATCCTATTGGCATAGAAAAGTTTTACTAGGCGAGGGTAGGGGTGAGGGTTCACCTTCGGGTCGTATCAAAGGTAATCGAGTAGACCGGAGGACGAAAGAAGATCGGTGAGGCCTAGGAAGTCACTAAACTGGACGAAATGCTCCAGAAGCAGTGGGCAATGTTCGATACGGTTGTAAGCCGTGAGACACAAAGGGTCATCACGACACAACGAGATATCGACACCGCCTACCGGCATCGGAGCCTTTCCCTTAGGCTTACGGCTAGACGAACGAGGTCAGGAGCTAGACTCAGGATGGGTAGGAGGAGTGGGTTCCCTATGAGTCTCAGGCTCGGGTCTATACTCGGTATCGGAATCGGTGGGAGTATGGAAAGAGGAGGGAGACACAAGATGCTTGCGCTTGGGCTTAGGCTTGGGTTGGTCTCTAGGTTGAGCACGGGGCTTTGCTTTCGTCGTCCTCTTACGCTTAAGAGGAGGCGAAGACGAAGAGGGTTCGGTAGGCTTCGAACGACGTTTCGGAGGAGGAGGGTCTGAGGGAGGCGAATCGACGGTCATGGGCGAAGGGCCAGAGGGAGTGATCGGGATACGTGTACGAGCCATAAGCGAGGCACGACATAAGAGATCAAATCTAAGAAACCCTAGCCGAAGTCAAGAACCCTAGCACAACCCTAGGAATCGAAACCAACTAGAAATGAAACCCTAGCCGCTGAAAAACTAACCCTAGAGAGCAAATCCGAACCCTAGGGAGCTAGGAGAGGGAGGAGAGTCACCTAGGAGGAGAGGGCGACGGCCGGCGACGGCGGGTTTGGTCGGAAAACAGCCGGAAGTCGAAGGGTCAGAGCGGGGGTCGGGGGTGAAGGCTGGAGATTGATCGACTAAATGCGAAAGAAGTCGATCGGATGAGGATTTAATTGACTGGAATTCGAAAAGACAAAACAGCCCCTGGCACAACTAGTCGGTCACAGTTCAAGCACTGATCTAGTCGGTCGGTCAATGAGCTTGAACCGACTAGTTGCAAACAGTGACTGAACCCAAGTTTACTGACAAGAATTAGTCGGTCTGTGTTCATTTACTGACCGACTAGATCTCAATCTAGTCGGTCGGTCATTGAACATGAACCGACTAAAGAGGTACAAAATTGAAAATCTATGAAATTTGATTTCTCTCCTAATCACACTTGGATGAAACATCAAAATACTCTCATTAATCACAATACTACCCCATTAAACATCGAAAATCTGAGATTTGACGATTACGCACAAATCGAGCGAAAATTCCGAAAATTCAACAAAAATCCAGAAAATTTCAATACTTCAAGGATGAGCAAATATAACGAATAGAATAACATGCAAGAATATTGAATAAAAATGAATCCTATATCTCGGATTCGCCCATAATCCCCAATTCTCGACGCAACCGCACCAAGGAGTCCTCCTTTAGGGGTTTCGTGAAAATATCGGCGATTTGCTTCTGGGTTTCAACGTACACTAATATGATGTCCTTTTTAGCAACATGATCATCTAAGAAATGGTGTCGGACATCTATGTGTTTCGAACGGGAATGGTGTACCGGGTTCTTGAAAAGACATATTGCACTTTGGTTGTCCACCATGATAGAGCAAGTATCACAGTTTATACCAAAGTCTTTAAGTGTGTGTCTCATCCAAAGAACTTGAGCACACGCGGCACCGGCGGCAATGTATTCCGCCTTAGTGGTTGAAAGTGATACGGAATTTTGCTTCTTGGAAAACCAAGAGACAATGGAATTTCCTATAAAATGGCAAGTGCCACTAGTACTTTTCCTGTCGGATTTGCATCCCGCATAATCGGCATCACTATATGAGATTAACTCATACGTGCTAGATTTTGGATAAAGTAATCCAAAATCAAGTGTATAACTTAGATAACGGAAAATACGTTTTACCGCTACTAAGTGAGACTCCTTAGGTTGAGACTGATAACGAGCACATACGCATACGGCAAACATAATATCGGGCCTACTTGCGGTAAGATAAAGTAAACTACCTATCATACCTCGATATAGACGAATGTCTACATCCTTACCGCCCGTATCCTTATCAAGATGCGTAGTCATGCTCATTGGAGTCTTTTTCCCGGAGGCATTCTCCATTCCAAATAGCTTAAGCAACTCCACCGTATACTTCATTTGGTGGATGAAGATTGCATCGTCCATTTGGCGAATTTGGAGACCTAAGAAATATTTGAGCTCACCCATGTGGCTCATCTCAAATTGATCCTTCATCACATTAGAAAACTCTTCGCAAAGAGCAAAGTTAGTAGCACCGAAAATGATATCATCAACATATATTTGAACTAAAATTATATCATTATTCGAATGCTTAACAAAAAGTGTAGAATCGGCTTCTCCCATTTTAAAATTCAAATCCAAAAGAAAATTCTTTAGGAGATCATACCAAGCTCGAGGAGCTTGTCTCAAGCCGGAAAGCGCTTTCTTTAGTTTAAAAACATGATTTGGAAATTTTTCATTAATAAAGCCCGGAGGTTGAGAAACGTAAACTTCCTCAACAACATCTCCATTTAAAAATGCACTTTTAACATCCATTTGAAATAATTTAAAATCCTTATGGCATGCAAAAGACAATAATAATCTAATTGATTCTAATCTAGCTACCGGAGCGAAGGATTCTTCGAAATCAATACCTTCCTCTTGACGGTAGCCTTGAGCAACTAACCGAGCTTTGTTCCGGACGACGACTTGGTTTTCGTCGGTTTTGTTCTTGAAGATCCACTTTGTCCCTATGACGGTGTGGTTCTTCGATGGCAATGGAACAAGCTCCCAAACTTCATTCCTCTCTAATTGAATGAGTTCCTCCTCCATGGCTAAGATCCAAGCGCTATCTTTGCATGCTTCATTAACATTCTTTGGCTCTATCGAGGAGGCAAAGGAACAATGAGCGAAGTAGTTCACTTGCGATCTCGTCTTGACACTATCATGGATATTGCCAATGACTTGCTCATGAGGATGGTCACGAACGGTATGAATCAGTTTAGGAATACCTTGATCACTAGGAACATTCTCAACAACTTCATTAGACGGGTTAGTCTCAATAGAATCAATAGAATCATTAGAGTTAGAACTACCAATTGAATCACATAAGACATCCATAGAGTCATCATCATTAGTAATTCCAGTTGGAACAAATCCTTCATTAAATGACACATGAAGCGATTCCTCGATCGTTGAGGTTTGTTTGTTGAATATCCGGTAGGCTTTGCTACGTGAAGAATATCCAACAAAAATCCCATCATCGGATCTTGGATCGAATTTGTCCAAACTACCATACGCGTTCTTAATAAAACATTTCAAACCAAAAACATGAAAATGTTTAACTTGATGCAACCTACCAAACAACAATTCATAACAAGTTTGTTTAGTGCCGGGCCTCAAAAGTATTCTATTAAACACATAGCAAGCGGTATGTACCGCTTCCGCCCAAAATTGATGGCCAAGTTGGCTATCATCAAGCATAGTGCGAGCACATTCCACTAACGTCATATTCTTTCTCTCAACAACACCATTTTGAGGAGGTGCGCGAGGGAATGAAAAGGTGTGTGTAATACCAACTTCATCACAAAATGTCTCAAATGACTCATTCTCAAATTCACCTCCATGATCACTACGAATAGTGACAATGGTGGTTCCTAAGAGATTTTGTACTTTCTTAACAAAAATTGTGAAGTTTTCAAAAGCTTCATTTTTATTACACAATGAAAATACCCAAGTAAACCTAGAAAGTCATCAACGATGACAAGTCCATATCTAGCATTACCTAATGAAGAAACTCTAGTTGGCCCAAATAAATCTAGATGTAATAGCTCTAGAGGCCGCTTAGAAGAAATGCTTTTCTTAGGTTTAAATGAAGATTTTGGAAGCTTGCCTCGTTGACACGAGTCATAAAAGCTTTTCTTTTGAAAGACAATCTTAGGGAAGCCTCTAATAGAATTTAACTTGGAAAGCTTAAAAAGTGTTCCAAAGTTCATATGACCAAAACGTCGATGCCATAAGTGTTGTTCACTTGTGTTGGCAATAAGACATTGTTCATGTGATCTTGGAAGATCTAGGATATATATATCCTTATGGCGTGTGCCGGAAAACAATAATTCATTATTATCTTTTCTTAAAATATGGCACATCCCTTTCGCAAAATTAACTTTGTAACCTTTGTCACAAAGTTGACTTATTGAAATAAGATTGTGGTTTAATCCTTTAACAAGGTAAACATCACATATAAGGGGTTTAGAAGGATTACCCACTTTACCAACACCTATGATGGTTCCGCTCTCGTTGCCTCCAAATACGACGCGGTTTCCATTTGCAATGGGAACCACTCCGGAGAGCAATTGAGCGTCACCCGTCATGTGTTTTGAACACCCGCTATCGAGTATCCAATTCCCCTTGGAGCTAAATTTAAATTTGTTGCTCCTTTTCTTTTTCTTTTCCTTGAGTACCTAAAGATAGAAAGTTTCATATCATGGTACCCAAGGTCATTGGGTCCAAAAGATTAGACCTTTGGAAGCCAAGTCCAATTGGACTTAGACTTCCCCACATAATTTCTACTATGCACAACATCCAAAAAATAAGCATTCATGTAAACTTGTTTTTCATCCGTGCTTGTGTCCTTTGTGCTCCAAATAGTGAAAATCTTGGGAGCCCTCATCCTATTGGGTGCATGCATGCGTTGTTGGTTTCTACGTGATGCATGTCGTGGATAGGCATAAGGAACATGATGGAATGGTGCATGTGGATAGTTATTCATACGATGATGTGGGTGAACATATGCATGTGGAGGAACACGTGCGTGAGGGTGTCTCACATGGTGTGCACATGCCCGTGAATGTGTAGCATAGAAATCATCATATGTGTGAGCCGGTGGAGTAGGACCTGTGTTCCTACGTGGCATAGTATTTGTGTACATATAAGCATGCCCCTTCTTTGGATGTCCACCCAAAGTGGGTTTCTTTCCGAAAGAGGGTGTGGACGAGGTGGAAGCACCATTGGTAGAAGAACTACCAATAGAGTGTTTGCTACCACTCGTTGAGTCACCGGAAGTTGGCCTAACAAAAGTAGTGGCCGATTTGGATGAACTTCCCATCGTATACCCCAAGCCAATGTGGTGATTGGCCGGAAGTAAGTCACTTAGGATTTTATCCAAATGGTCCTTACCCTTATTGAATTTATTAATTCGGCCTAATGTGTTCTCATATTTCTCGGTGAGAGAACGCATAGAAGTATCCAAATTGGATACTTGCGATGTGAGCACATAAACACGAGATTTAAGATTCTCATTCTCAATACTCAAAGTCGAGTTTTGAGAAGTCAAATCTGCAATCTTGTGTTCCTCCGGATCTTCAATGCTAACATGTTCAAGTTGAGTCTTGAGATTAACAATCTCATTCTTCAACCCTTCAACAACGGTGTCGTTGTTGGTGATGATAGTTTTAGACGAGGTTTGAATGCTAGCTAGGTCATCTTTTACTTTAGTATACCTATTTACTAATTTAGTATACTTAGACCATAATTGAGAATTAGCATTCCTAAGGTCATCCATAGTTACCTCATCGCCTTCGTTGTCGCTATCATCGGAAGATGAAGATCCTTGATCATGCTCCTCTCTTGCCATGAAGCATATGTGTGCTTGCTCCACTTGCTCATCGTCTGACTCTCCGCTTGAGGAATCCTCGGAGTCGGTGAATGTTGCCCCGACAAGCCCCTTTTTGTTCCCTTTCTTGTACTTCTTGGACTTGTCGTACTTTGGCGCCTTCCACTTCTCCTTTTGCTTGTTTAGAGGACACTCCGCTTTCATATGTCCTGGCTTGTTGCATTTAAAGCACAAAGAAGAAGAAGAGTTAGATTGATTGAACTTCGATTTGTTCTTGAAGTTACCTTTCCGGAAGAACCGGTTGAACTTCTTGGCCATGAGTGCCATGGACTCCAAGTCCAACTCGTTTTTCGAGTTCTCATCATCGGTTGATGTGGAAGTAGATGGAGCGGCCTTGAAAGCAATAGCTTTCTTCTTTGGCTCTTCTTGTTGTAGGTAAGACTTCATCTTTTCCTGCAACTTCAACTTGCTATCCTTGCGTACCTCATAAGACATCAAGGTACCCATTAGTTGAACAACGGTATATTTATTCATATCATTACCTTCCTCGATGGCGAAGGTACGCTTTTCCCAACTCGAAGGAAGTCCTTCGATAAGCTTCGAACATTTCTCCTTTGGGTGTAGGATTTACCGAGAGCCTCTAACTCGTTTATGATGTCGACGAAGCGAGCATAATACTCCTTCATCTTCTCACCCTGTAGCATATGAAACATCTCGTAATCTTTATTAACTACAACGAGTTTAGAGTCTCTTACCCTACTCGTCCCTTCATGTAATATGAGGAGGGAATTCCATATTTGATATGCACTCTTACATGTGCATATCTTGTTGAAATCCTCGGGCTACAAAGCACATTGCAAGGCGTTCATTGCCTTGGCATTGCTTACCTCCGCGGCGACCTCCGCGGGAGTCCATTTCTCGAAATCTTCTTCGGTTGGCTCGACATATTCCTTCATCATGGTCCTCCATAGTGAAGCACTCCGGAGGAAGGTTTCCATCCGGCATTTCCGGTACCCGTAGTTGGTACCGTTGAAGAATGGAGGCCTCGTTGAGGAATGTCCTTCCATTACCGAAGACGCTCCTTCACGGTTCTTGAAGGTGCTATAGTCGGAAGGTGGACGAACGGTCTTGTTGTCGTTGGCAGACATAGCTATAGACTTGGCTCTGATACCAAATGTAATGCCCTACTAAGCTACTGAACAAGTACTAGAGGGGGGGTGAATAGTACTTTAAAATAATTAAGAGGCTAATTCCTAATTACTTGCAAACTCTACCAAACAATGCGGAAAATGCGGAAATGTAAATGTTAGACAACAAAGAAACACTCGCAAACAATGATATTACTGGGTTCGGATCCACCCAAGTCTCCCCGACTTGTTCCCGGTGATCCTACGTCCCAACCACCCGGATCCCCTCCGAATACTTGAGCTAGAAACCCTAACTCAAGATTTCCACTATGAAATACTTGTGAAAAACCTTCACAAGTCAAATCTTACACAAAGTAATTTGTGACTCCCACAACCCGGGATCACAACCACACTCTCACAACCGAGAGTGAAACTTACAATATGAAATTGAAATGAAATAAGAAACTTCTTACCGACAAAATACCTATGCCTTGAGTAATGCTTACGAATTACAGCAAGGATGATTTTGAGGAAGAAGAAGTGGCACCAAACCCTAGCTCCAAGATGTAGATCAGCGATGGAGAGCTATGGGGATGTTGGTGACCTAGAATCAAGCACTTGGCTTGGAAGGCTTCACACTCAATGAATCTCTCTTTGGAAGTAAGAGTGAGGATTGATTATTGAATGTAATGAAAGAGCTTTGAATGAGCTTGGAATGATTTCTCTTGATCTCTAAACTTGCAATAATATCAGCCTTGACTGCAATGAATGCAGCCCATCAAGTATTTATAGGATAGAGGAGAGAGAGAAAGAAAAACGTTTCAATTAATGCTCCAACGGCTCTTTTCTGAACCAAACTAGTCGGTCAAAGAACAACCACCGACCGACTAGTTCATCAACTAGTCGGTCGGTCATTTAACGTAGACCGGCTAATGGAAGAACAGCCAAAAGGTTGAAGCACAGACAAAAGGAATTAGTCTGTCCAAGAAGAGTAGCTGACCGACTAGTTTCACAACTAGTCGGTCGGTTACTCAACTGAGACCGACTAACAGATAAAACTGAAGTCTGAGCACAAATAGACTTAGTCGGTCCAAGAACAAATGGTGACCGACTAATTCACCAACTAGTCGGTCTCCAAATGAGCATAGACCGACTAACAATAAACAGTAAGTTAGGTGAAAATTGGCATGTACAGTAAAGCTAAACTAGTCGGTCCAAGAAGGAACGTTGACCGACTAGTTCATCAACTAGTTGGTCGATCAACGAACACAGACCGACTAATGATAAACAGTAGCTCAGGCTCAAATGTGCATGTACAGGGAAAGCTCAACTAGTCGGTCACAGAAGCATCACTGACCGACTAGTTCACAAACTAGTCGGTCGGTGAGTCAACTTAGACCGACTAACTGTAAACAGTAAAGAGCTTAGAATTGACTGACAAAAACTAGTCGGTCCAAGAAGCTTTGCCGACCGACTAGATCACCATCTAGTCGGTCAGTTCTTCTTCTTGAACCAACTAACATGCACAAGAAGCCCCGAATCAAAGCGCGATGCTTCGGGAAAGATTGTATGGACTTCTACTAAGATCCTAGAGCTAAGATATGAGCACTATGAAGATTTAAACCGTAAGACCTACTCAAGGCTTAACATTCTATGAAAGAAGCTTAAAGACTATAAATAAAACTTGACGATACCGTCTTCAATAGCTTCAATCGAATCTTCATGACTTCTAAAATGGTCCATAAGCTTCAACGAAGATTTGGCATACGATCACGTGCTTTGAGAAGTCTTAAGACGTCGTAATTGATATTCATATGAATTTGGCGAAGATCTCCATAACTGTGCTCACAAAGTGTTAGTTCACGATATATTTATATTTGTTCATCATCCAAAACCAAATCCGGGGAGTCCAATATCCAACAGTTATGGCTTAGGGGGAAGGATCCTAACACCTTCAACACTTGGAAGAAGCTCTCAAACGCTTTTCTGACGAAGTTCTTTCCCCCTGGAGAAGACCATGAAGCTGAGGAGTGAGATCTCCTCCTTCTCCCAAGCCAGCCACGAGTCCCTGCATGAAGCTTGGACAAGATTTAAAGAGATGCAGCGAAGATGACCTCATCACGAGCTTCCCAAGTGGCAGATAATTAATCAATTCTACAACAGATTGAGGGGTGATTTAAAGTCTTCCATGGACGCCGCGGCTGGGGGGTCCTTCATGTCTAGAAGTGAAGAAGATGCCGAGAACATACTAGAAAATATGGCATCGAACAATGAGCGGTGGTGTGACGAGAGAGCCACACCTAGATCTGGGGGTATCCATAGAGTCGACGATGTCGAAAAGTTGTCCAGCAAATTTGACTTGCTGTCGACCCAGATCTCCACGCTGATGGTAGGAGCCGGTGGTGCCGGTACACAACATATTGTGGCGGTGGAAGCAGAAGTCATGGGGTACTTCGAGGGTGGTGACATCTCACCACCGTTGGACCAAGCGAGCGCACTATTCTACAATCCTACTGGAAATGCGCCGTATGCACCACGGACTAGCTCCAACCTGGCCTACACTCCAAACAACCGGAATCACCCCAATCTTAGCTACCGGGCACCGTTTCAGCAGCCGCCTCAGCAGCAGCAACAACAGTTATATCAGCCGGCTAGGCCTCAGCAGCAGTAGTATCAACAACCCATGCAACAACAGCAGCAACAGTATCAGCAGTTTGCTCCCATACCAGCAGCCCATTCAGCAGCAGCAACATCACCAATATGGCCAGCAGAGGGCCATCTCTCCGGTTGAGTCTCTCTTGACTCAATATATTACCAACCAGGAGAAGATCAATCTGAAGCTGGAAATAGGGCACAGGGCTCTCACTGACCAAGTGACCCAGCTGGGGGTACAAGTGGCGAACCTTCAAAGGTCGCAAAATCTATTGCTGCCACAACCGGAAGTGAACCCGAGAGGAGCAAACCAGACTTTGGCACTCACGCACGAGCATGCGAATGTCTCCGCTATCGTGTTGAGGAGCGGAACACAAATCCCCACAAGAGTGCCCGCCAAGGAACCGGAAGCACCGTTGGTCGTGGAGCGACCAATTGAAAAAGTCAATGACAATGGTGCTTCTTCGCCAAAGCCTTCGACTCCGGAGGGAGTCCCTGAAGAGAAGAAGAAGGAGGACGAGGAAGGGAGCCTCAAGGTATTCAAGCCCGTTGTGCCCTTTCCACAACGACTGGCTCAAGCAAAGATAGACGAAAAGTACGGCAAATTCTTTGCCATGGTCAAGGATCTAAGCTTACAAATCCCCTTCCTTGATCCTATAGAGACCATACCCTCCTACGTGAAATTTCTCAAGGATTTGGTGACAAAGGGTTCTAGAAATAAGAAGGTCGTTCTGACGGCGGAGTGTAGTGCTCTCATCCAGCGAGCAAATCCGCCTAAGCTTAAAGACCCGGGGAGCTTCTCTATCCCTTGTGGATCGGGGAGGTAAAGATCAATCGTGCGCTCGTCGATCTTGGAGCGAGCATCAGTTTAATGCCCTTGTCACTGTATAAGAGGATAGGGATGGGCGACTTGGAGCCCACCGGTATGACCCTACAGCTTGCAGACCGATCGGTCAAATATCCAGTGGGGGTTGTCGATGATCTGCCTGTCAATGTAAGGGGGATGCATGTGCCAGTGGACTTCGTCTTCATGGACATGCCTGAAGACATGCACACCCCCATCATCCTGGGCCGACCTTTCATGGCCACTGCCGGAGTTTTAATAGATGTGAAGAAAGGGAAGCTTTCCCTTAATATCGGCAACGAAAAGGTCGAGTTTGACCTAGGATTATCAATGAAGCACCCCGAACCCCCGGATGATCCAAGTTGCAATATGTTGGACTTAGAAGAAGAAAGAGCAGCTGAAGCTGGGGCCTGGGAGATTCTTTCAAGGAATCCCCCCGACAGCTTGGGGAACTCAGAAGAACATGTCAGCCCCAAGAAAGATGACGTTGCTGGGAAAGCGGGTGCGGCACATACGGTCCCTCCCAGATTTCATAAAGCTCCTCCGACGAGGAGGAAAGGGAAAGAGCCCATGGGGCTGACCGGAGATGAAATCTGAATTCTGAAAAGAGTGGCGGTAGACGTCAACGTAAGGGAGAAGCCTCCGGATTCTATCAATGGAGGGAGGGTCGTCGAGCAAGTTTTCTTATCACCACCGATGACACCGAAGGCCATCAACTCTGAATCTGAAGCGATGCCAATCTTAGGGCATCACCCCCGTCTGCCTTGAATATCGTCTACGGGCGTCGAGCAAATGATGTTAAACAAAAGCGCTTCATGGGAGGCAACCCATGCTCTAAACTTCCATCTTAGTTTTTAGGATTATTTTTAGCTTTATTTTTTCTTATTTTGATAAATAAATCCAGCAGCAGGAACTTCCGTCGAGAGACTAAGGCCATTTGTGAATTTTTGCAGGAAACAAGCCCTCAACCGATCAGGTGACCACTTAACCGATCGGGTGAGACGTATCAGACAATGGCCCATATCTGCTCTCCAGTTAACCGGTCGGGTGAAGCAATGTGAGACCGGGTGGAAGACCGTGTGAGCTGGGCTGAAGTCTCGGAAAATTTTGGGAATTGATCAACCGATCGATTGATACAAAGCGTGGTCGGGTGACTGACCTGGTGAGCTGTACTGAACTTTCGGGAAAAATCTGTGAAGCGGTAAACCGATCGGGTGAGTTATCACCCGATCGGTTCGCCTGTAGCCTCTTTTCAGCAATATTTTCGACCTAATTGTCAACTGATCGGGTGATTTTTCACCCGATCGGTTCGACTTAAACTCTATATAAACCCCTCCCTCAACCGTTCATCTCCCTCGCCCGATCCCGATTCCCTCTCGCTGTTTCAACTTCCTCTCCCTCGTCCGACCTCGTTTCTCCCTCAACCGACCACACAACCCTCTCAATCGATCTCTCCCCTCTCTTTTTCCTTCTCTCCATCAATCCCTCTCTCTTTCTCTTCGATTCAACCCCAAAAAACCCCTAATTTCCGCCCAATACTCCCCCATTTCGAAATTTGCTGAAAGTAAGCGCCGCGGCTTCACACTTCATCCCGTTGCGCAGCGTTGGGACCTCTACGAGCAAGGATCTTCATCTTGATCGGGTAACTTTGCTCCTTGGTGCAATTTTATATTTTGCCCTAGAATTTCATTTTGCTCAATTGCCTGTGTGTGTGTACATTCATCACATTTACGCATTCACACACACACCCCCCCCACATGGCCCGTGATCAAGGTAAGGGTAAGGGCATTATGCAAGAGGAGGGGTCGTCTCGCAAGAGACGCAAGACCACACGTCCACCACACCCACACCCTCCTCCTGCACAGCCTGCACAGCCTGCACAACCCCAACCCCAACCCCAACCTATGATCCCAGCTGAGGACCCACTGATGGGCCCACGTGGCTACCGCTTTAGGAATCAGGAGCACAAATATTTTTATAATAGACTTGATGCTCGGGGGCATCTATCGACCAAATTTTGTAAAAGACTCATTCTCAAATTCTCCTCCATGAATTTTGAATCTTCTTTGCAAATATGGTAAACTCTTCAAAAGATTCATTCTTATTAGTTAAGAATGAAACCCAAGTAAATCTAGAGAAGTCGTCAACGATAAATAATCTATAATGAGCATTGCCTAAAGAAGCGGTTCTAGTTGGCCTAAACAAATCTAGATCAAGTAGTTCTAGGGGCCACTTAGAAGTAATCCCTTCTTTAAGCTTAAAAGATGATTTACTAAGTTTACCTCTTTGACACGAATCACAAAAGTTTTTCTTACTAAATGCAATTTTTGGAAAACCTTTGACTAGATCATGCTTAGCTAATTTATAAAAGTGCTTGAAATGAACATGACCAAAACGGCGATGCCATAATAGTTGTTCACTTGTATTAGCAACTAAGCAATGTTCTACAGTTTTAGGCAAGCTCAAACAATAAATATTTTTACGCCTAATACCGAAAAATAAAACATTCGAATTAGAATCAACAATTTTACACAATCCTTCTCCAAAGTTAACCGTGTAACCTTTGTCACAAAGTTGACTAATGGAAATGAGATTGTGACATAAACCACTAACAAGAAATACATTAGTAATTAAGGGTTTGGAAGGGTTACCGACAATACATACTCCAATGATGGTTCCCTTTTGATTACCTCTAAAAGTGACCGTTGCACCATCCTTGATGCTAATCACTTCGGAGAGCAATAAGGGATCTCCCGTCATATGTTTAGAGCAACTACTATCGAGAATCCATCCTTTCCCTTTAGAGCTAATATGACTTTTATTGCTCTTCTTCTTTCTCTTGGGTACCTACATAATATACCATAAGCTCATGGTACCCAATGTTTGTTGGGTCCAAGGGGATTAGCCCTTTGGAAGCCAAGTCCAAGTGGACTTCCGCTTCCCAACATAATTACCATTAATAATAACATCATGAAAATAGGAATCAACATAAGCATTCATATCATTTAAGATAGTGTTCTTAGGACCCCAAATGGTGTATGTTTTGAGAGTCCTTTTCCTAGTTGCATGCATACTTGTTAGATTTCTATGTGGTGCATGCTTCTTAGGAACATGGTTTCTAGCATAAACATGAGGTGGTGGGTATGCATATGACATATGAGGATTATATGTATGCTTGGAAACATGCATGTTGTATGAAACATATGGGTAATGCATGACATGTGGAGGTTGTACATACATGTAAGAATGATGCGTATGTACATATGGGTGTCTAGGAGCACGTACATGAGTATTTCTCATGTGTGGATTTATACGTGTTCGTGGGTGTGGAGCATAAAAAGTGTCATGAGTATTGTAACGACTGGTTTTCTTGTATCTGGATTTATTATATTATATGTTTTGGTGGATTTTCTCCTTATATGTGGTTTTCGTCTCCGTAGCTTTCATTTTCGATCGTTTCGTCGTGATTTTCTAGCTTCTTTCGTTGATCGTCGATTTTGGAGTAAGTCATTCGTGACGGGCTTCATATCGGTCATATCATATTGTTAGATCAAGCCTAGGAGTCTTAGGAATCTATCCCGGAGCTTCGCGCTCCATTTCGGAACTTTTGGTGCTCATTAGCCGGTGTAAGAAGGGGCACCGACCGACTAGATGACGATCCAGTCGGTCGGAAAACCTTCTTGAACCGACTAGTTGGCTTTGTTAATTTCTCAGGAGTTACTGTTTGTCGTTAGTCGGTCTAAGAACGTTGGTTGACCGACTAGGTTGCAAACTAGCCGGTCGGCAATGCTTCTTTAACCGACTAACTCATTAACTATTTTTGGTACCAGTTACTGTTCCTTCTTCGTCGGTCTAAGTTCATCTTTCGACCGACTAGATGTAAAACTAGTCGGTCAGTAGTTGTTCTTTGACTGACTAAATCTAAATCCTATTTTTGTACAGGAGTTACTGTTTGGACTTAGTCGGTCTGCGTTGGTCAACCGACCGACTAGTTCCCAAACTAGTCGGTCAGTGGTTGTTCTCTGACCGACTAATCAGTGTCGAAACCCTAATTTCTGGGCAGCCGCCAGCCCTTCCTATTTAAACCCCTCCCAAACATTTTCTTCTTCTTCCTCACGACCCAAAACCCTTGTTTCTCCCCCATTGAGCCCCCTACTACCTCAAACCCTTATTCCTTCATCCCAAGCCCAAAATCCATCATCCAAACCCTCCCTTAACACATTCTACCACTCATCTTCCTCAAATCATCATCAAAATCCCCCAAAATCCCTCAAAACCACATTTCTCCAAACTTCTCCATCCATTTCCAGATCTGAACCCTAGGTTCCCTGGAGCATTTCTTCCGTTGCCGTGGTTGCTCGGCATCATTCTTCTGTTTCCTATACGGTAATAATCGATCTCTTAATGTTTTCATGACCCGTTGTGTTTTTGTGAAACCCTAATGAATTGAATGTTGTTTTGATGGTTGTTTCTCCATAACAGCGACTTCCCCGTAGACTAGCGTCCGTGGGAAGAACCCTCGTTGATCGTCATCCTCGGTGCTAGGCAAGTGAAACTTGCCACTTAGGGTTTAGGCCATGTTTTAGGCCATTTGCTTGTTGTAGGCGTAAAAGAGACTAGGCGACGAAATGATACTCGCCTAGGCGCAAATTTAGGACTAGCTTGACAACGAAGCTAGATCCGACATTTATCATGTTGCACAATTACCATGTCACGTTTAATTTCCATTAACGGTACGCAAATTAATTGTCATGTCATTGCATTTCTTTAAGTGATTCCGTGATTGCATAGCTTCGCTACAACGCTTGTGTTTCCTGGCTCGTGTTCCAGAAGCGGGCCATGTGTTGGTTGATAGCCAATGCCCGAACTACTTGTTTCCGGCTAGGTGCACCCCTACGCCAAATGCTTATGAGTCGTGAACTAGAATGCGAGCTCCTGTGCGGGGCAACCCTGGCTCAATTACTGAGCTCATGTGCAGGGACCCTGGCTCGTTCACATATGGGTATTGGGGGTAAGAGTCAAGCGGCCAATAACCTGGGAGTCTGTCCGATCAGCAACTGCAGTGGTAAGGCGTAAACTCTGGGTTTTGGGGTAGTTGTTAAGCGGTCACTCAGCGTGAATGCCAAACCGTTCAGCTGTAAGGCGTAAACATCTACAAGCAACTTGAAACATGACTAGTGAAATGATTGAGATTGTTAGTAGCTTGGCTACTCTTGTCTTGTCCCGATAATTGTTCTCTTGTACTTATTGTTTCACCATGTCTTGCTTGAGCACTCATGTTATAACTGCCATGTCATGCATACTATAACTGCTAGGTTGCTAGTTGCCTTACTTTCAGTTTCCTTGCCCACGTCTCTTAGACTTGCTGACATGTGCCCCTTTACTCTTTTGGGTGACACATGTTAGATCCTGAGCCTGAGTACATTGTAGAGGACGAGGTGTTTGCTGACGCCGAGCCCGAGCCTGTGTTTGGCGAGGAGTACGTGGACATTGGGGACCAGTCCTAGTGTCTTCGTTGAGCTTTCCCTTTTGTTTAGACTGCTGTTTGTTGTCGGTGCGTAGTGCCTATACTTTGTTACGTTGTTGCTTTTGTTGGCCTTGTTCTGGGCCTTTAGACTCTTTCTTTTAGCCTTGTGGCTTTTCTGGATGTTGAACTTAATTTTCATGTTGGACAAATTATGAGATATGAGATTTTATTTCTGTCTCTCCTTGTGTTATTATTGTTGTTCCGTTTGTGGTTACAGGGACCTGCTTATGTTTTATTGACGCTTATCGGGTTTGGAGCTTTACAGCTCCACTCTCGTGCGGACCTTTTCACGTCTCGCCTCCATTTTAGGGAAGCGGGGCGTGACAAGTTTTGTTGGTGGCCCATGCAGGTCCTTCTGTAACTGCGATTTTTGGAATGACGATAATAATATTAGAACGTCCAACAAACTAAGTTCGACGTCCGAGTCATAAGGTATGAGTCTAATCTGCTTCGTTTTCTGTGTCATTAGATGGCAGGAAGGCGATTCACCCGTGGTGGAGGTAGTGGTGCGCCCCCTCATGATGAGGAGCTTGAGCGGGAACCCACCAACGGAGAGATGATGCGGATGATGCTTCAGATGATGCAAGTGCAGCAGGGCGTGTTCCTGCAAGTCCAGAATGCTCCACTTGCTCGAGCTGCCCGGGCACTTCCGGATGTCCCTCGCTCCGAGCCGGAAGCGAAGCAATTTCGGGAGCTGGGTCCCGCATATTTCGATGGGTCTGAGGGTCCTCTGGCTGCCGATGAGTGGATTCGGAACATTGAGGATAACTTGAAGATGGCCAAGATCACCCCGGCTGGATGGGTTGATTTGGCGAAGAGGCAACTCAAGGATAATGCTCAGAACTGGTGGGATGCGGAAGAGAAGATGCTGGTGGAGCCAATAGCTTGGACTACCTTTAAGTCCAGGTTTGATGAGGAGTTCTTTCTGAAGGCTGCTAGGAAGGAGATGCTGCAGCGCTTTATTGACCTGAAGCAAGGGAGCTTGACGGTGGACCTGTACCACCAAGAGTTCACTAGGCTGAGTCGGTTCGCACCGAAGATGGTGTAGGATGCTGATGAGAGGGCTCAGAGGTTCCTGCAGGGACTTGCTTTGGAGCTCCAGAGTTTTGTGTCTTCCTCTGATCTGGACTCTTATCAGAAGGTTCTGGTCGCTGCGAGGAGGCAGGAGCTGAACCTGAGTCAGAGGAGAGGACATGTTTCCGGTGCTGGGAAGAGGCCTATGGAGCAGGCCAGGGCGGTGGTTAGGCCTGGTTTCAAGCCTAATCAGCCAGCTCAGTTCAAGAGGCCAGGAGGGCCTATTCTGAAGACTTGCCATTTCTGCGGTAAGCCTGGCCACATCAAGGATCAGTGTAGGAAGTTTCTGGGCCAGTGTTTGGTTTGTGTTGATGCTTCTCATGTCGCGAAGGATTGTCGGCATGCGAATCAGATGCGGAGGGCACCTGTTGCAGCACAGCTGTTGCAGCAGCGAGCGTCTGTTCCTGCTGGACGTGGAGCAGCTCTTATTCCACAGAGGCAGGCTTTTCAGCAGGCTATTCTGCCGAGGAGGCAGGCTTTTCTGATGACCGCTGTGGAGAGCGAGGCTGTGGATGAGGTTATCGCAGGTAATCCTCAATCTAGCTATTACTTTCCTAGCTGGTTTTGATGGTTAGCTTGTGTTGTTTGCTTGAACATGATTGTTTGCTAGACTAGGGTTTGATTGTTAATTGCTTGTTAGGTGTGGTTTTGGTGTGAACATTTCCTGCACGAGTCCTCTTTGACTCTGGTGCATTGATGTGCATTATTTCTCGGAGCTTCGTGGAGAAGCATTCCTTGTCGACGTCCCCTCTTCCCAAGAGTTGGAATATCGTTACAGGGAATGGCGTGGTCTCGGTGCATCTTGGTTGCAATTCTTGCTCGTTGGTGGTCTGTGGACATGAGCTTTACGCTGATTTCATTGTCCACGACATCATCAACTACGATGCAGTTCTTGGGATGGACTAGCTTGCGAGCTTCTATGCTACGATCGACTGTAGGAGGAAGAAGGTGGTGTTCGAGATTCCCAGACATCCAGTATTTGAGTTCAGCCGTGGTAGCAGCTCGCTTGGTCCTGTCAGGTTTCGGGCCAGGCCGGTGGAGGTTGTGGCTATACAGATGGAGTTGGAGAGGCCAGCTGTGGTGCATGATTTTGATGACGTCTTCCCTGAGGAGATGTCTGGTTTGCCACCTGATTGAGCTCTAGAATTTTCTATTGATCTTGTTCCGGGAGTGCAGCCGATTTCGAAGGCGCCTTATCGTATGGCACCCGTTGAGTTGGAGGAATTACAGAAGCAGTTAGATGAGCTTTTGCAGAAGGGTTATATCAACCCTAGTGTGTCTCCGTGGGGAGCACCGGTGCTGCTGGTGAAGAAGAAGGATGGTTGGCGTCGCATGTGCGTGGACTATCGGGAGTTGAATGCGGTGACCATCAAGAATAAATACCTGTTGCCTCGCATCGATGATATCTTTGATCAGCTTGGAGGTTCGAGGGTGTTTTCTAAATTGGATTTGAGGAGTGGTTACCATCAGTTGAAGGTGAAGAAGGGAGATGTTCCGAAGACAGCATTCAGGACGAAGTATGGACACTACGAGTTTGTGGTTATGCCTTTCGGTGTAACCAATGCACCCGCAGTTTTCATGAATCTGATGAACCTGATTTTCTATGACTTTTTGGATAAGTTTGTCGTTATCTTTATTGACGACATTCTGATCTATTCAAAGTCGGAGGAGGAGCATGCCTCGCACTTGAGGACGGTATTGGAGATTTTGAGGAAGCATCGGTTGTATGCTAAGTTTTCAAAGTGCGAGTTTTGGCTGGACAGAGTTGCTTTTCTCGGGCATGTGGTGACTGGAGATGGTATTTCAGTGGATCCCGAGAAGATTAGGGCCATCAGAGAGTGGCCTGTTCCGTCGTCAGCGTCTGAGATCCAGAGTTTCCTTGGACTTGCTGGTTACTATCGGCGTTTCATTAAGGACTTTTCCCGTATTGCTGAGCCGATGAACAGGTTGACGCGGAAGGATGTACCTTTTGTTTCGTCGGGTGATTGTGAGGATGCCTTTGGCGTTCTGAGGGAGAGATTGACGACTGCCCCTATTCTTGTTGTGCCTGATCACATCGGTTGATTTGAGATCTTTTGCGATGCTTCTGGCAAGGGTCTCGGTTGTGTGTTGCATCAGCACGGGTATGTTGTGGCTTATGCTTCTCGTCAGCTCAAGGTTCATGAGAAGAATTACCTGACGCATGATTTGGAGTTGGCTGCCGTTGTGTTTGCTCTTAAGATTTGGAGGCACTTCCTGCTGAGTGAGAAAGTGAAGATCTTCACCGATCACAAAAGCTTGAAGTATATTTTTACTCAGAAGGAGCTCAACATGCGACATCGTCGATGGTTGGGGCTCATGGCGGATTATGAGATTGATTTGCAGTATCACCCTGGCAAGGTGAATGTGGTTCCTGATGCGCTGAGTAGGCTTCCAGCGGTGATGATTTTGACTTCGCAGTGGAGATTGCAGCAGGATTTTTGCGAGTCTGGTGTTGAGATTGTTCTTCCGGGGGAGGCTTCTTCGTTGATGTGTATGCAGATACAGTCGACGATTGTGGATCGGATCAAGGCTGGCCAGGCTGAGGATCCGAAGCTGGTGAAGATTCGGGAGCAGGTGGAAGCCGGTCTGCGGACTGACTTTTTGATTCATGAGGATGGCTCGTTGAGGTTTGGAGCCAGGTTGTGTGTGCCAGCTGGAGATATTAGAGAGGAGTTGATGGTGGAGGCACACAGTTCGCCGTATTCCGTGCATCCTGGTGGGACCAAGATGTACCAGGATCTTCGTCTGAATTATTGGTGGCATGGCATGAAGAGGAGTGTGGCTCGAAGTGTAGCCAAGTGTTTGGTTTGCCAGCAAGTGAAGGCGGAGCATCAGCGTACGGCCGGGTTGCTACAACCGCTTCCGATTCCGGAGTGGAAATGGCAACACATCACTATGGATTTCGTGACTGGACTGCCTCGGAGTCCGAAGCAGAATGATGTGATTTGGGTGATCGTAGATCGATTGACCAAATTCGTGCGCTTTATTCCATTGCGAGTGGGACAGTCCACTGAGGCGCTAGCGAGGAGATATATGGAGGTAAAATTCTTTTACTCTCCGTTTTTATTTACTTTTCCTAGTTTAGATGGTGATGTAACGTGAATCGTGCAGGAGGTCGTGCGACTTCACGGAGTCCCCGTGAGTATCGTGTCGGACAGAGACACGAGGTTCACATCTCAGTTCTGGCAGAGTTTGCAGAAGAGTTTGGGTACGCGTCTGAGTTTCAGCACGGCGTACCATCCACAGACGGATGGCCAGTTCGAGAGGACGATTCAGATTTTGGAGGACATGCTGAGGGCGTGCATGTTGGATTTCAAGGGTTCGTGGGAGGACCATCTACATTTGGTGGAGTTCTCTTACAACAACAGCTTCCAGGCGAGTATTGGCATGGCGCCTTTCGCCGCTCTTTATGGGAGGAAATGTCGATTGCCATTGAGTTGGGATGACGTTGGTGATCGGGAGTTGTTGGGACCTGAGATGATCGTGGAGTCCGTGGATGTTGTCAGGAATATTCGGGAGAGGTTGAGAATTTCTCAGGACCGTTTTAAGCATTGGGCGGATGCTAAACGTCGTCCTTTGGAGTTTCAGCCGGGCGACCATGTGTTTCTGAGGATTTCCCCGAATCGTGGAGTGATTCGCTTTGGGAAGCGAGGGAAGTTGAGCCCGCGATACATTGGACCGTTTGACATTCTGGAGAAAGTTGGCGAGGTAGCTTATCGCTTAGCCTTGCCGCCATATTTGGAGGGAGTTCACAATGTTTTCCATGTGTCGCAGCTTCATCGATACATTAGCGATCCATCTCATGTTGTGGATTTCTCGGAGATTACCGTTCGCCCCGATATGAAGTATGACCAGCAGCCAGTGCAGATTCTGGACAGGCGTCAGAAGTCACTTCGAAACAAGGTTGTCAATCTTGTGAGGGTAATGTGGCGACACGGCTCGCCTGGAGAGTCTACTTGGGAGAATGAGGATGAGATGCGAGAGCGTTTCCCACTTTTGTTTCCGGACACATGAGTATTGGGAAATTCCGAGGACGGAATTTTTCTTAAGTTGGGGAGGATGTAACGACTGGTTTTCTTGTATCTGGATTTATTATATTATATTATATGTTTTGGTGGATTTTCTCCTTATATGTGGTTTTTGTCTCCGTAGCTTTCATTTTCGATCGTTTCGTCGTGATTTTCTAGCTTCTTTCGTTGATCGTCAATTTTGGAGTAAGTCATTCGTGACGGGCTTCATATCGGTCATATCATATTGTTAGATCAAGCCTAGGAGTCTTAGGAATCGATCCCGGAGCTTCGTGCTCCATTTCGGAACTTTTGGTGCTCATTAGCCGGTGTAAGAAGGGGCACCGACCGACTAGATGACGATCCAGTCGGTCGGAAAACCTTCTTGAACCGACCAGTTGGCTTTGTTAATTTCTCAGGAGTTACTGTTGTCGTTAGTCGGTCTAAGAACGTTGGTTGACCGACTAGGTTGCAAACTAGCCGGTCGGCAATGCTTCTTTAACCGACTAACTCATTAACTATTTTTGGTACCAGTTACTGTTCCTTCTTAGTCGGTCTAAGTTCATCTTTCGACCGACTAGATGTAAAACTAGTCGGTCAGTAGTTGTTCTTTGACCGACTAAATCTAAATCCTATTTTTGTACAGGAGTTACTGTTTGGACTTAGTCGGTCTGCGTTGGTCAACCGACCGACTAGTTCCCAAACTAGTCGGTCAATGGTTGTTCTCTGACCGACTAATCAGTGTCGAAACCCTAATTTCTGGGCAGCCGCCAGCCCTTCCTATTTAAACCCCTCCCAAACGTTTTCTTCTTCTTCCTCACGACCCAAAACCCTAGTTTCTCCCCCATTGAGCCCCCTACTTCCTCAAACCCTTATTCCTTCATCCCAAGCCCAAAATCCATCATCCAAACCCTCCCTTAACACATTCTACCACTCATCTTCCTCAAATCATCATCAAATCCCCCAAAATCCCTCAAAACCACATTTCTCCAAACTTCTCCATCCATTTCCAGATCTGAACCCTAGGTTTCTCGGAGCATTTCTTTCGTTGCCGTGGTTGCTCGGCATCATTCTTCCGTTTCCTATACGGCAATAATCGATATCTTAATGTTTTCATGACCCGTTGTGTTTTTGTGAAACCCTAATGAATTGAATGTTGTTTTGATGGTTGTTTCTCCATAACAACGACTTCCCCGTAGACTAGCGTCCGTGGGACGAACCCTCGTTGATCGTCATCCTCAGTGCTAGGCAAGTGAAACTTGCCACTTAGGGTTTAGGCCATGTTTTAGGCCATTTGCTTGTTGTAGGCATAAAAGAGACTAGGCGACGAAATGATACTCGCCTAGGCGCAAATTTAGGACTAGCTTGACAACGAAGCTAGATCCGACATTTATCATGTTGCACAATTACCATGTCACGTTTAGTTTCCATTAACGGTACGCAAATTAATTGTCATGTCATTGCATTTCTTTAAGTGATTTCATGATTGCGTAGCTTCGCTACAACGCTTGTGTTTCCTGGCTCGTGTTCCAGAAGCGGGCCATGTGTTGGTTGATAGCTAATGCCCGAACTACTTGTTTTCGGCTAGGTGCACCCCTACGCCAAATGCTTATGAGTCGTGAACTAGAATGCGAGCTCCTGTACGGGGCAACCCTGGCTCAATTACTGAGCTCGTGTGCAGGGACCCTGGCTCGTTCACATGTGGGTATTGGGGGTAAGAGTTAAGCGGCCAATCAACTGGGAGTCTGCCCGATCAGCAACTGCAGTGGTAAGGCGTAAACTCTGGGTTTTGGGATAGTTGTTAAGCGGCCACTCAGCGTGAATGCCAAACCGTTCAGCTGTAAGGCGTAAACATCTACAAACAACTTGAAACATGACTAGTGAAATGATTGAGATTGTTAGTAGCTTGGCTACTCTTGTCTTGTCCCGATAATTGTTCTCTTGTACTTATTGTTTCACCATGTCTTGCTTGAGCACTCATGTTATAACTGCCATGTCATGCATACTATAACTGCTAGGTTGCTAGTTGCCTTACTTTCAGTTTCCTTGCCCAAGTCTCTTAGACTTGCTGACATGTGCCCCTTTACTCTTTTGGGTGACACATGTTAGATCCTGAGCCTGAGTACATTGTAGAGGACGAGGTGTTTGATGACGCCGAGCCCGAGCCTGTGTTTGGCGAGGAGTACGTGGACACTAGGGACCAGTCCTAGTGTCTTCGTTGAGCTTTCCCTTTTGTTTAGACTGCTGTTTGTTGTCGGTGCGTAGCACCTATACTTTGTTACGTTGTTACTTTTGTTGGCCTTGTTCTGGGCCTTTAGACTCTTTCTTTTAGCCTGGTGGCTTTTCTGGATGTTGAACTTAATTTTCATGTTGGACAAATTATGAGATATGAGATTTTATTTCTGTCTCTCCTTGTGTTATTATTGTTGTTCCGTTTGTGGTTACAGGGACCTGCTTATGTTTTATTGACGCTTATCGGGTTTGGGGCTTCACAGCTCCACTCTCGTGCGGACCTTTTCACGTCTTGCCTCCATTTTAGGAAAGCGGGGCGTGACAAGTATCCACTTGTGAAGTAGGAGATTTCCTATGTGGATGAGTGTTAGTGTACATGTAAGCATGGCTTCTCGTTTGGTTTCCACCCTTAGTGGGTTTCTTGCCAAAAGGAAGAGATGGTGAAGTGGTAACTTTCTTAGTATGATTGCTACCTATAGTGTCTTTGACACCACTTGTGGATGCACCGGAGGAAACCCTTACAAAGTCTATAGTAACGCCACTATAGGAGGTGCGAGCATTGGTTGCATTTGCTTTCACCAAACCAAGACCAATACGATGTGTGGCCGGAAATTGGTTTGCAAGCAAATCGTCCAATTATCCTTTTTCCTTTCTTGAATCTCACAATACGGGAGGACATGAGCTCATATTTCTCCTTAAGAGAAGAAATGTTGGTATCCAAGGTGGACACCCGTGCTTTAAGCTCGTGCACTTGGGTTTTAAGAGAATCATTCTCTAAACCCAATTGTGTGTGTCGTGTAACTAGATCACTATTATCCTTAGGATGTGTTTGATCTAGTTGAGATTTGAGGGTATTCACCTCATTTCTCAAAGTGACATTTTGAGAAGCTAAATTCTCTTTCTCAAGAGTTAAAGTATCAACAATGGTGTCATTGTTGACAATGCATGGTATAGATGAATTGCTAACATTCAATTTATTTAAGCTAGTATATCTAAGCATTAGAGATTGATACTTAGCAAACAATTCTTCATTAGCATTACGTAATTCATCCATTGTTACCTCGGTATCATCCGTGTCGGAATCACTCTCATCGGAGAGTGGATCTTCTCATGTCATGAAGCACATGTGGTCACTCTCACCCTTCTCATCATCCGAATCACTTGATGAGTCTCCACTTGAGTCTTCTTCTTGTCTCTATTGTTCTTGTCGGACTTTTGGTACTTCGGAGCCTTCCACTTCTCTTTGTTTCTTAGCATTGGGCAATCCCTCTTGATGTGCCCTGGCTTATTACACTTAAAGCAAAGAGAGAAAGTATTATTAGTAGACTCAAATCTTTTGTTGGAGGGAAATTTACCTTTGCAAAAGAAGCGTTGGAACTTCTTCGCCATTTGGGCCATTTCATCCAAGTCCATCTCATCTTCCGAATCTTCGCTATCGGAGGATGATGAATTGGTGTTGAATGCCAAAGCTTTCTTCTTGGCCTCCGAAGGATTCATCATAGATCGAATCTTTAATCGGTTCTCTCGTCTTACCTCATAAGACATGAGAGTCCCGATAAGATTCACAACTGTGTATGTCTTCAAGTCGTTGACCTCCTCGATGGCGATAGCTCTTCTTTCCCATTTGTAGGTCATTCCCATTATGATCTTCCTTACCTTTCAGGTTCGGTGTAAGTTTGGCCAAGAGCTTCCAATTCATTGGTGATGTCGGTAAAACGTCCGTACATCGATGCTCTGCTTTCATTTTCCTGCAGATGAAACATATCGAAGTTTTGCACGTCAACTTAAAGTTTAGAAAGTTTTACCTTGTTCGTTTCCTCATGGGTAACGACGAGATGGTTCCAAATTTGATATGCACTCTTACATGTGCATATCTTGTTGAACTCATTCGGGTCCAACGCATAATGAAGAGCGTCATTGCTTTTGCGTTGTTGACTTCGGCGGATTTCTCGAAAGTCATCCATTTTTCGAAATCCTCTTCGGTGGGCTCGACATATTCCTTGTGGAGGGTTCTCCAAAGCGAAGCGCTCCTTAGGAATGTCTCCATCTGACATTTCCAATAGCCAAAGTTCGTGCCATTGAAACGCAGAGGACGCACCGTTGATTGACCTTCAAAAAGTGTGGACGTTCCATCACGGTCGTGATTGGTGTACGAAGGTGACGGAGGACCGTTGTTGTTGTTGGATGCCATAGCTAAAACCTTGCGCTCTAATACCAATTGTAAGGACCCTGACTATGGAGAAAACACTAGAAGGTGGGTTGAATAGCGTTTAAGCAATTTAAAACGATAGTTACACCAATTTAAATGCTAACCAACAAAATAGTGCGGAATTGAAATTAAACCCAAATAAATGCAAACACAAGAATGTTTCAAGGGTTCGGATTACCCAAGTCACTTCCCGACTTGTTCCCAGTAATCCTACGTCCCTTCCACCCGGATACCTCCGGATACTCAAGTTAGAACCCTAACTTGAGGTTTCCTTAAAACCCACTTGTAGCAACCCTAAAAGTGAAATCGAAATACAATCGATTGACCTTGACTCCCACAACTTGGAAGCAAGCAAACCACTCTCACAACCCGAGAGCACATTCAAATAACGAAAGTTATGAAATATGAAAGCAACACTTACAATCACCTATGCCTTGAAGTAGAACTTGAAGGAGAAGTGTGTTGTGTGTTGAAGACTCTCTTGGAATAGAGGAAAAGCCATGTCTCTTGACTGCACCAAATGCCTAGAAGATGTCTCTTTGAATCTAGTTGGAGAGCAAGAGATCTAAGATATGAATTCTTAGGGCTTTAAGATTTGAGAGCTTTAATCTTGAGAATGAAAGCTTGAAAGATTTTGCAATGGAATATCTAACCTCTCAATGGAACAGTAGATGATCCTTATATAGGTTTCTCAAATCCTCAAAACAAAATTAGCAAAAACCCTTTTGGAATCCGTGAGAAAACTCTCAACGGATAGAATCTGCGCTCGCGACAGTCGACTGTTGAGGAAACCACAGTCGAATGTTGCACAGTCAGATCGGGTAGGTGAGAATTCATAACGGTAACTTACCACGTGGACAGTCGACTGATGAAGTATAGACAGTCGACAATTGAACCAACAGGCGACTGTAAATCCTACTACAGGCGACTGGCTGTAAGTTGCGTAAGTTAAAGAATTCTGGAAAACATCTGGGATAACAGAAAAGACGACTGACGGGGAGATAACAGTCGACTGTTAATCAGAACAGTCGACTGTAAATCCCTCTACAGGCGACTGTCAAAACCCTGAGAATTTTCAGAGAGCCGAGTCAACAAATTGGCTTACAGACAGACGACTAATGCAGCATTGACAGTTGACTGATCCAATGGATAGTCGACTGTAAATCCAACATAAGTCGACTGGCCGAAATAAACAGAGAAATAGACTTTGGGCTAGGGATAGACATGCGACTGATAAACAACACACAGTCGACTGTCACTTGGACATGCGCCTGTGAATCGTTCATGAGTCGCCTGTGGGAATTGAACAGAGAAGCCCAAAACTAGATTGTAAAAGTTTATGCATAACAGGCGATTGTAGAACAAAACACAATCGACTGTTTTTTGAGACAGGAGACTGTAAAGCTTTTAACAGTCGACTGTTATATACATGACATGCACAATCTAGTTTGAAATGAATTGGAGTCTAAGGACGATTGATCTAATGATGTCCTAAGACTGAAATGAAGATGTGTGTGTGCTCCAATAATGTTCTAATTCTAAGCTACATACTAGAAGAGATAAAATAAATTTACATTGTGAACTCTCTTCTATCCAACACATGAGCTTGAAGTCTTCATGGAGCTTCAATCATCATCTACGATCATCCAATCCATTTCATTTGCCTTCAATGAACTTTGAGTGTCATCCATTGCAAGTAGATATTCATAATAGGCTTAGGCAATGGATTAACTACAAAATAGGAGATTAGTCACAAGTAGTTATGTTTGCTCATCATTAACACCAAGTATGGAGAAGTCTAATACTCAACAAGGGAGATTTTCCTAGATACAAAGCGAAATGAGCTAAGGTTGTCACAATATGGGTACATTCAGACGGTGCTGACCCGTTTTGGGATGGAGAGCGCGAAGCCCGTGACAACACCACTAGAAGCTCATTTGCAGATGTCTGCAACACGGTCGCCTAGCACTGAGGATGAAAAGAAGTATATGTCTCAGGTGCCATATGCAAGTGCAGTAGGGAGTTTGTAATGGCCATAGTGCCATATTCAGTAATGTATGTATTTTTATTTGATATGTAGTGAATGCTTTCTTGTGTGCCTTCGTAGTATGTATAGTAATTCTGTTGTGTGCATAGTAATTTCCTTTGTAGATGGCTATATGGTTGAATATGTCAAGACGTGAATGTATAAGTGAATACATATGGATGTATTGGATGTGATGTTGTGAGTGTTATTAGTGTTATTAGTGTGCTTATTGATGTTAGGTTGATGGGTGTGTACAATAAAATGGTATTTTCATGATAATTATTTTCTTATGTGCTAAAGAGATTATTATTATTGTTGTTGTTTTAGTAATAAAGAATGGCATTGCGGTTGATGTTATTCTTATTATTAGTATTAACATTTTATTATTGTTGTTATTGTTGATCTTGATTATTATTATTATTATTATTCCTATTGTTTGGGCCTATAGTTAATTTGAGTAGCTTAAGAGTTAGTTGAGCTTTACTTATTGGGCTTGGATTATTAGAGATGAGAAGAGAGATATTTTAGAGGGATGGCAAACTTGTAAATACCTAGAAGTTGAGGAGTATTTTTGGGAGGGTATTTTAGTCATTTTAAGTTGTCATGGCTTATGGTATAAGTTAAGGAGTGTGTAGAAAAATCTTGAGAAATATCTTCTTCTTATCTTTTCCTTCTCTTTTCTCTTCTTTCTTTCTGCCCTCCCTTCATATGATGGCCGAAATTTTTCCATGGGAGTATAGGGTGTCCAAACACCCAAAGGGCTACTCCACCACCACTCTGCATCATCTAGTATCATCCTTTTCTTCATGGGGTGCATGTGGGACATTTTGGAAGCTTTAGAGAGGAGGATTAAAAGGGCAAGTTGTGAGCTTTTGTGATGGAGCTTGGAGGGAGGTTTCATGGAGCTATGATGGAGTTTTCTTGGAATTGATGGAGGTCTTTTGATAGCCAGGTGGGAATACAACCCACTCATGTGTTTCATTCCATTGCATATTGAATTGCAAAGTTTGCATTTTTAGGGTTTTGTGGAAACCCCTTGAAATGGTGCATTCTTGCTTGAATTAATATGAGATGTTGAGTTGTATGATGCTAAGAATATGTCTCATGATGCTCTTGATTGTTTGGTTCCATTAATTATGTGAAATTTCTCTCATTTAGAAGGTTGGATGTTTTAGTTTCCACTCTTCTTTGCATGAAAAGTGCTAATTATATGAATTTTGTGAAACATGAGAATAATGAAGGGATATGTGCAATTGGCCAAGAATATGTGATAAAATGGGGGCTTGAGGCCATCCTTAATTTTCGGCCTAGGGGCTTGAAGAGCCTTAGTGCCTTGATGATGTATTAGTGAAGGAGAGTTGTGGAATGAGAATGAAATGGAATGAGAATGAAATGTAGCCTTCTTTGATTACCATGAAACATGATATTAGAATGTGTTGTATGGTTAGGGGCTCTAGGGTTGTGTGTGATGGGAGGTAGGAGGGTGGACATGGCATCCGCCAATGTGGTTGTTGGTAGTGTATGTGGTTATGGTTATGATGTGCATGGAACGATGTGCATGACCCTTTGTTGTGGTGATAAGCGGATAAGTTATGTTATGTTTCTTTCTCTGTGGGTAATGTCATAGGGACCACAAGGCCTATCACATATGAATCTGGGACCTCTGGGCATGCCACACATTATAATACCAGGTTTCTACTTATGGATGTTGTAGTTTACTTCTCTTTTTATAGTACTCACTTTGTTTTGTAGGTCTTCCTTTGCTGTAGATATGTGTTTCCGTTATTCATGTCATTTCCACTTACATATGTGATGTGGTTATATGGTTACGCACGCCTCCTTCCATGATATGACATGAGTTAATTCACAGTTTATTGCGTAAGTGCATTGCATTCCATTGCACCATGTGAGTTGGGTTTGGATATCCTACTGGGTCACGCGTTGACGTGCCTCCGTTGATTTTTCAGGTATTGGTTCTGGGAGTTGTAGGGCCATTAGCTCAGTTGGTTGGAGTTGAGGCTGTTTGTGTGTGAGAGATGTGGGTGTATGCTTTTATACTTGGTGGGATGAGTGTCCGTGTTGTATATGAGATTTGTATAAGATTGTTGTATGTGAACAGTTTGTATTAACATACATTTCAGTGTTTGCATTGTTGGTTATATATTTGTATTTTTGTGTTGTCTGGAATGCTACATATACTTTCACAGCTGTGCGCAGTGGACCTGCTTGTGTTCGTATTTTGTATTTCCATCCGAAACACTCGCTGCTAAGGATATCCTGGGGAGTGGGACGTTACATTTTTGGCAGCCCATGCAGGTCACCGCACTTAGGCTGCGTAAGGATTAGCACGTGTAGTATTCCAGTGTTTGATGGTATTTGAGACTTAAGGTGGGTAGCAGTCTAGCCTTAGGGTAGAGTCATTAGGTTAGACAGTCCGAGGACGGACTGTATTTTAAGGTGGATAGAATTCAATGGCCATAATGCCATAGACAGTAATGTATATTTTTGTTTGACATGTAGTGAATGCTTGCTTGTGTGCCTTCGTAGTGTGTATAGTAATTCTGTTGTGTTCATAGTAATTTCCTAAGTAGATGGCTATATGGTTGAATATGTCATGACATGGATGTATAAGTGAATACATATGGATGTATTGGATGTGATGTTGTGAGTGTTATTAGTGTTATTAGTGTTCTTAGTGATGTTTGGTTGATGGGTGTGTACAATAAAATGGTATTTTCATGATAATTATTTTCTTATGTGCTAAAGAGATTATTATTTTTGTTGTTATTAGTATTAAAAAATGGCATTGCGGTTGATGTTGTTCTTATTATTAGTATTAGCATGTTATTATTGTTGTTATTGTTGATGTGGATTATTATTATTATTATTCCTATTGTTTGGGCCTATAGTTAATTTGAGTAGCTTAAGAGTTGGTTGGGATTTACTTATTGGGCTTGGATTATTAGAGATGAGAAGAGAGATATTTTAGAGGGATGGCAAACTTGTAAATACCTAGAAGTTGAGGAGTATTTTTGGGAGGGTATTTTTGTCATTTAAGATGTCATGGCTTATGGGATAAGCTAAGGAGTGTGTAGAAAAATCTTGAGAAATATCTTCTTCTTATCTTTTCCTTCTCTTTTCTCTTCTTTCTTTCTTCCCTCCCTTCCGTATGATGGCCGAAATTTTTCCATGGGAGTATCGGGTGTCTGAACACCCAAAGAGCTACTCCACCATCACTCTGCATCCTCTAGTATCATCCTTTTCTTCATGGGGTGCAAGTGGGACATTTTGGAAGCTTTAGAGAGGAGGATTAAAAGGGCAAGTTGTGAGCTTTTGTGATGGAGCTTGGAGGGAGGTTTCATGGAGCTATGGTGGAGTTTTCTTGGAATTGATGGAGGTCTTTTGATAGCCATTGAGGTAGGAATCCAACCCCACTCATGTGTTTCATTCCATTGCATATTGAATTGTAAAGTTTGCATTTTTTGGGTTTTGTGAAAACCCCTTGAAATGGTGCATTCTTGCTTGAATTAATATGAGATGTTGAGTTGTATGATGCTAAGAATATGTCTCATGATGCTCTTGATTGTTTGGTTCCATTAATTATATGAAATTGCTCTCATTTAGAATGTTGGATGTTTTATTTTCCACTCTTCTTTGCATGAAAAGTGCTAATTATATGAATTATGTGAAACATGAGAATAATGAAGGGATATGTGCAATTGGCCAAGAATATGTGATAAAATGGGGGCTTGAGGCCACCCTTAATTTTCGGCCTAGGGGCTTGAAGAGAACTAGCGCCTTGATGATGTATTAGTGAAGGAGAGTTGTGGAATGAGAATGAAATGGAATGAGAATGAAATGTAGCCTTCATTGATTATCATGAAACATGGCATTAGAATGTGTTATATGGTTAGGGGCTCTAGGGTTGTGTGTTATGGGAGGTATGAGGGTGGACATGGCATCCCCCAATGTGGTTGTTGGTGGTGTATGCGGTTTTGGTTATGATGGGCATGGCTCGATGTGCATGACCCGTTGTTGTGGTGATATGCGGATAAGTTATGTTATTTTTCTTTCTCTGGGGGGAATGTCATGGGGACCACAAGTCCTATCACATATGAATCTGGGACATCTGGGCATGTCTCACATTATAATACCAGGTTTCTACTTATGGACGTTGCAGTTTACTTTTCTTTTTGTAGTACTCACTTTGTTTTGCAGGTCTTCCTTTGCTGCATGTACGTGTTTCTGTTATTCATGTCATTTCCACTTACATATATGATTTGGTTAAATGGTTACGCACACTTCCTTCCATGATATGACATGAGTTAATTCACAGTTTATTGGGTAAGTGCATTGCATTCCATTGCACTATGTGAGTTGGTTTTAAGGTGGGTAGCAGTCTAGCCTTAGGGTAGAGCCATTAGGTTAGACAGTCCGAGGACGGACTGTATTTTAAGGTGGATAGAATGCAATGGCCATAATGCCATAGACAGTAATGTATATTTTTGTTTGACATGTAGTGAATGCTTGCTTGTGTGCCTTCGTAGTGTGTATAGTAATTCTGTTGTGTTCATAGTAATTTCCTAAGTAGATGGCTATATGGTTGAATATGTCATGACATGGATGTATAAGTGAATACAAATGGATGTATTGGACGTGATGTTTTGAGTGTTATTATTGATATTAGTGTGCTTAGTGATGTTTGGTTGATGGGTGTGTACAATAAAATGGTATTTTCATGATAATTATTTTCTTATGTGCTAAAGAGATTATTGTTATTGTTGTTATTAGTATTAAAGAATGGCATTGCGGTTGATGTTGTTCTTATTATTAGTATTAGCAAGTTATTATTGTTGTTATTGTTGATGTTGATTATGATTATTATTATTCCTATTGTTTGGGCCTATAGTTAATTTGAGTAGCTTAAGAGTTGGTTGGGATTTACTTATTGGGCTTTGGTTATTAGAGATGAGAAGAGAGATATTTTAGAGGGATGGCAAACCTGTAAATACCTAGAAGTTGAGGAGTATTTTTGGGAGGGTATTTTAGTCATTTTAAGTTGTCATGGATTATGGGATAAGCTAAGGAGTGTGTAGAAAAATCTTGAGAAATAACTTCTTTTTATCTTTTGCTTCTCTTTTCTCTTCTCTCTTTCTTCATTCCCTTTCATATGATGGCCGAAAGTTTTCCATGGGAGTATAGGGTGTCCAAACACCCAAAGGGCTACTCCACCATCACTCTGCATCCTCTAGTATCATCCGTTTCTTCATGGGGTGCATGTGGGACATTTTGGAAGCTTTAGAGAGGAGGATTCAAGGGCAAGTTGTAAGCTTTTGTGATGGAGCTTGGAGGGAGGTTTCATGGAGCTATGGTGCTGTTTTCTTGGAATTGATGGTGGGATTTTGATAGCCATTGAGGTAGGAATCCAAACCCACTCTTGTGTTTCATTCCATTGCATATTGAATTGTAAAGTTTGCATTTTTAGGGTTTTGTGGAAACCCCTTGACATGGTGCATTCTTGCTCGAATTAATATGAGATGTTGAGTTGTATGATGCTAAGAATATGTCTCATGATGCTCTTGATTGTTTGGTTCCATTAATTATGTGAAATTGCTCTTATTTAGAATGTTGGATGTTTTATTTTCCACTCTTCTTTGCATGAAAAGTGCTGATTATATGAATTATGTGAAACATGAGAATAATGAAGGGATATGTGCAATTGGCCAAGAATATGTGATAAAATAGGGGCTTGCGGCCACCTTTAATTTTCGGCATAGGGGCTTGAAGAGCCCTAGTGCCTTGATGATGTATTAGTGAAGGAGAGGTGTGTAATGAGAATGAAATGGAATGAGAATGAAATGTTGCCTTCATTGATTATCATAAAACATGGTATTAGAATGTGTTGTATGGTTAGGGGCTCTGGGTTGTGTGTGATGGGAGGTAGGAGGGTGGACATGGCATCCCTCAATGTGGTTGGTGGTGGTGTATGTGGTTATGGTTATGATGGGCATGGCTCGATGTGCATGCCCTTTGTTGTGGTGATATGCAGATAAGTTATGTTATATTATTTCTCTGGGGGGAATGTCATGGGGACCACAAGTCCTATCATATATGAATCTGGGACATCTGGGCATGCCTCACATTATAATACCAGGTTTCTACTTATGGACGTTGCAGTTTACTTTTCTTTTTGTAGTGCTCACTTTGTTTTGCAGGTCTTCCTTTGCTGCATGTACGTGTTTCCGTTATTCATGTCATTTCCACTTACATATATGATGTGGTTAAATGGTTACGCACACCTCCTTCCATGATATGACATGACTTAATTCACAATTTATTGCGTAAGTGCATTGCATTCCATTGCACCATGTGAGTTGGTCTTAAGGTCGGTAGCAGTCTAGCCTTAGGGTAGAGCCATTAGATTAGACAGTCCGAGGACTGACTGTATTTTAAGGTGGATAGAATGTAATGGCCATAATACCATATACAGTAATGTATGTATTTTTGTTTGACATGTAGTGAATGCTAGCTTGTGTGCCTTCGTAGTGTGTATAGTAATTCTGTTGTGTGCGTATTAATTTTCTAAGTAGATGGCTATTTGGTTGAATATGTCATGACATGGATATATAAGTGAATACTTATGGATGTATTGGATGTGATGTTGTGAGTGTTATTAGTGATATTAGTTTGCTTAGTGATGTTTGGTTGATGGGTGTGTACAATAAAATGGTATATTCATGATAATTATTTTCTTATGTGCTAAAGAGATTATTGTTATTGTTGTTATTAGTATTAAAGAACGACATTGCGGTTGATGTTGTTCTTATTATTAGTATTAGCATGTTATTATTGTTGTTATTGTTGATGTTGATTATTATTATTATTATTTCTATTGTTTGGGCCTATAGTTAATTTGAGTAGCTTAAGAGTTGGTTGGGCTTTACTTATTGGGCTTGGATTATTAGAGATGAGAAGAGAGATATTTTACAGGGATGGAAAACTTGTAAATACCTAGAAGTTGAGGAGTATTTTTGGGAGGGTATTTTAGTCATTTTAAGTTGTCATGGCTTATGGGATAAGCTAAGAAGTGTGTAGAAAAATCTTGAGAAATATCTTCTTCTTTTCTTTTCCTTCTCTTTTCTCTTCTCTCTTTCTTCCCTCCCTTTCCTATGATGGCCGAAATTTTTCCATGGGAGTATAGGGTGTCCAAACACCCAAAGGGTTACTCCACCATCACTCTGCATCCTCTAGTATCATCCTTTTCTTCATGGGGTGCATGTGGGAAATTTTGGAAGCTTTAGAGAGGAGGATTCAAGGGCAAGTTGTGAGCTTTTGTTATGGAGCTTGGAGGGAGGTTTCTTGGAGCTATGGTGGGGTTTTCTTGGAATAGATGAAGGGCTTTTGATAACCATTGAGGAAGGAATCCAACCCCACTCATGTGTTTCAACCTATTGCATATTGAATTGTAAACTTTGCATTTTTAGGGTTTTGTGGAAACCCCTTGACATGGTGCATTCTTGCTTGAATTAATATGAGATGTTGAGTTGTATGATGCTAAGAATATGTCTCATGTTGCTCTTGATTGTTTGGTTCCATTAATTATGTTAAATTTCTCATATTTAGAATGTTGGATGTTTTATTTTCCACTCTTGTTTGCATGAAAAGTGCTAATTATATGAATTATGTGAAACATGAGAATAATGAAGGAATATGTGCAATTGGCCAAGAATATGTGATAAAATGGGGGCTTGAGGTCACCCTTTATTTTCGGCCTAGGGGCTTGAAGAGCCCTAGTTCCTTGATGATGTATTTGTGAAGGAGAGTTGTGGAATGAGAATGAAATGGAATGAGAATGAAATGTAGCCTTCATTGATTACCATGAAACATGGTATTAGAATGTGTTGTATGCTTAGGGGCTTTAGGGTTGTGTGTGATGGGAGGTAGGAGGGTGGACATGACATCCCCCAATGTAGTTGGTGGTGTATGTGGTTATTGTTATGATAGGCATGGCACGATGTGCATGACCCTTTGTTGTGGTGATAAGCGGATAAGTTATGTTATGTTTCTTTCTCTGGGGGTAATGTCATGGGGACCACAAGGCCTATCACATATGAATTTGGGACCTCTGGGCATGCCTCACATTATAATACCAGGTTTCTACTTATGGACGTTGCAGTTTACTTCTCTTTTTGTAGTACTCACTTTGTTTTGCAGGTCTTACTTTGCTGCAGGTACGTGTTTCCGTTATTCATGTCATTTCCACTTACATATATGATGTGGTTATATGGTTACGCACACCTCCTTCCATAATATGACATGAGTTAATTCACAGTTTATTGCGTAAGTGCATTGCATTCCATTGCACCATGTGAGTTGGGTTTGGATATCCTACAGGGTCACGCGTTGACGTGCCCCTATTGATTTTTCAGGTATTGGTTCTTGGAGTTGGAAGCCCATTAGCTCAGTTGGTTAGAGTTGAGGCCGTTTGAGTGTGTGAGAGATTTGGGTGTATGCTGTTATATTTGGTGGGATGAGTGTCCTTGTTGTATATGAGATTTGTATAAGATTGTTGTATGTGAACAGTTTGTATTTACAAGCATTTCAGTGTTTGCATTGTTGGCTCTCTTTTTGTATTTCTGTGTTGTCTGGAATGCTACAGGTACTATCCCAGTAGTGCGCAGTGGACCTGCTTGTGTTCGTATTTTGTATTTCCATCCGTGACACTCGCTGCTCAGGATATACTGGGCAGCGGGACGTTACATTTTTGGCGGCCCATGCAGGTCACCGCACTTCGGCTGCATAAGGATTAGCATGTGTAGTTTTCCAGTTTTTGATGGTATTTGAGTCTTAAGGTGGGTAGCAGTCTAGCCTTAGGGTAGAGCCCTTAGGTTAGACAGTCCGAGGACGGACTGTATTTTAAGGTGGATAGAATGTAATGGCCATAATGCCATATACAGTAATGTATGTATTTTTGTTTTATATGTAGTGAATGCTTGCTTGTGTGCCTTCGTAGTGTGTATAGTAATTGCGTTGTGTGCATAGTAATTTCCTATGTAGATGGCTATATGGTTGAATATGTCATGACATGGATGTATAAGTGAATACATGTGGATGTATTGGATGTGATGTTGTGAGTGTTATTAGTGTTAGTAGTGTGCTTAGTGATGTTTGGTTGATGGGTGTGTACAATAAAATGGTATTTCCATGATAATTATTTTCTTATGTGCTAAAGAGATTATTATTATTGTTGTTTTTATTAGTATTAAAGAATGGCATTGCGGTTGATGTTGTTCTTATTATTTGTATTAGCATGTTATTATTGTTGTTATTGTTGATGTTGATTATTATTATTATTATTCCTATTGTTTGGGCCTATAGTTAATTTGAGTAACTTAAGAGTTGGTTGGGCTTTACTTATTTGGCTTGGATTATTAGAGATGAGAAGAGAGATATTTTAGAGGGATGGCAAACCTGTAAATACCTAGAAGTTGAGGAGTATTTTTGGGAGGGTATTTTAGTCATTTTAAGTTGTCATGGCTTATGGGTTAGCTAAGGAGTGTGTAGAAAAATCTTGAGATATATCTTCTTCTTATCTTTTCCTTCTCTTTTCTCTTCTTTCTTTCTTCCCTCCATTTCCTATGATGGCCGAAAGTTTTCCATGGGAGTATAGGGTGTCCAACCACCCAAAGGGCTACTCCACCATCACTCTGCATCCTCTAGTATCATCCTTTTCTTCATGGGGTGCATGTGGGACATTTTGGAAGCTTTAGAGAGGAGGATTCAAGGGCAAGTTGTGAGCTTTTGTGATGGAGCTTGGAGGGAGGTTTCATGGAGCTATGGTATAGTTTTCTTGAAATTGATGGAGGGCTTTTGATAGCCATTGAGGTAGGAATCCAACCCCACTCATGTGTTTCATTCCATTGCATATTGAATTGTAAAGTTTGCATTTTTTGGGTTTTGTGGAAACCCCTTGGCATGGTGCATTCTTGCTCGAATTAATATGAGATGTTGAGTTGTATGATGCTAAGAATATGTCTCATGATGCTCTTGATTGTTTGGTTCCATTAATTATGTGAAATTGCTCTCATTTAGAATGTTGGATGTTTTATTTTCTACTCTTCTTTGCATGAAAAGTGCTAATTATATGAATTATGTGAAACATGAGAATAATGAAGGGATATGTGCAATTGGCCAAGAATATGTGATAAAATGGGGGCTTGAGGCCACCCTTAATTTTCGGCCTAGGGGCTTGAAGAGCCCTAGTGCCTTGATGATGTATTAGTGAAGGAGAGTTGTGGAATGAGAATGAAATGGAATGAGAATGAAATGTGGCCTTCATTGATTACCATGAAACATGTCAT
>CM061130.1:31809576-31909578 GCA_030789695.1 Scilla litardierei
GAATATTTTTTGGGGTTTTGGGTATTTGTATATTTTTTTTTGATTTTTGGCTATACAAAATTTTTCTTTCTTTTCTTTTTGGGTTTTTCTTTTCTTTTCTCCTTTTTTGGATTTTTGGGTTTTTGGCTATACACATGTGTACTCTCCCAAGTGGGAGAACGGTACACGACGAGGGGATTTGCACCAAGTAAAACAAAAAAGAAATCAGAATCTAAACACTTGGGTAAAGGAAACTATTCTCGCTAGTTAGAGCATGGGCTAAATGGGTTATCCTAGTCCTTAATTGTGGAATCCCGACACATGCGAAATGAAGCATACGATATGTATATAATCATGCATACAGAAACAGGCAAGAGAAGGAAGTACCACATTATTCATATCGACGCGTGATAATCTAGGGGTCATTCCTAGACAGGTATATAAAGTAAAATCACAAAGCAGAAGCACACCAAACAGCTAGGTGCGACACACGACTCACAAAAAGGCTAAGTGGACCCACGATGCGTGAAATGCAGGGGATTCGATATCCTAGGGTTAGTGAGTGTGATTATCGAAGCTATGCTAGGTGTGTGTGATTTTGTGGAAATTCATCATAGGGTTCATCTCTAGGAGAAAGAGATAAAAAGAAGAAAAGAAAAATTAAAACACGCTGAAAACGTCACAAAAACGAGAAAGAAATACTCAAATGCCGCACAAAGTGCGACTCCCCCAAGCTGAAGCTTGCATTACCCTCAATGCAATAAGAGTGAGTATGGGAGGGCAATGAAAATGGGGGGGAATACGCACAGACACAAAAGGACACGAAAAACAAGAAAAACACAGATACGAAAATGAGAATAAATGGAAAATCACGATCAAACCACACGACATAAAAAATAGAAAGGAAAGAAAGAAAAAAAAGAAAGATGACACGACACACAAAAAGTGAAACAAGCACACACACACAAAGAAAACAAAACACGACAACACAGCAAAATAGACTTCCCCCAAGCTAGACATGACAATGATAGCAATGAGATATGAACGTGAAAGTGCAGAGATATGCAAGGGGGATGTCAAAAAACAAAGAGAAATCAAAAATCAGGAGAAGGCGAATCCTCGCCCTCCTCGGAAGAGGGTGTGGCTGGCTGGTCGGGGGATGCGGGGGGTGTGCAGAGAAGTGGGGATAGAGGTGGGGGAATAAGTGCAGTGGTGGTGTGAACGATGGGTAGAGTGTCAGTGGAGGTGGGTGGTGGTGGAAGTATGGCGATCAAAGCGGTTGTAGAAGGGATAGAAATGGGGGGAGAAGACGTGATGGTGACGGTAGTGGGTGGCGGTGGGAGAGATTTGGAGCGCACCGGCAATTTCTTACGGCGCACATATGAGGTGACGGTGGAGGAGGGAGGAGGTGGTGTGGGGGTGACGGAAGTGGTCGTGAGAGGAGAAGTGGATACCGTGATGGGAATAGATGTGGGTGGGGGAGATGATCGCCTAGGTGGGGGTGGGGGAGGTGGGGATGGGTGGGATGGTGGAGGAGAAGAATGTTGCGGGGGAGGTGATGGAGGTGGGGATGTGTGGGAGGGTGGAAGAGAAGATCGTCGAGGTGGTGTGGGTGGTGGTGGTCCGTGGAGGTGAGTGAGAAGGCAAAGAATGGCGGCCACATTCCTCTCAAGTGCTAGGAAGCGTGGGTGAGTGAGAAAGGAGGACGGTGATGGGTCCGAGGGGGGCAGAGGACATGGCAAGATCACGGAGGGCTGTGACCTCCCTCTCGAGAGCAAGACGGGCAGAGACATGGCAGCGACCGAAGGAAGTGGACTGACGTGAGGTAGAAGTGGTGCCGGCAGGTGATGTGGAAGTAGTGCCGGTGGCAGTGGTCATGCCGGCACTGGACATAAGGCCAGAGATGGCCGCAAAGAGGTGCTCAGAAGTGATGGGGCCAGGAGCAGAAACAGTGTGACTCGGGCCAGCCCCAATATCTCCCCGGGACGTAGGAATATCCTGCTCGCCTAAGTGGGCGACAGGGGAAGGTGGTCTGCGTGCATCCGAGGGAAAGAAAGGAAGGTGCAACCCCGCTAGAAACTTGGGATCGGGCGGAAAAGTCCAATCCGCCACTAAAGCTATGGTCATCCGAGCGAGGTTGGGGAGAATGGTGTAGGGGCGAGGGGGGTGGCCGTAATTGAATTCGAAACGACCATCGGGGCGAGGCCTAATCATATGAATGTGCCGCAGGACGTCAAGATCTAGAAGTGAGTGTCCTGCGGCAGTAGGAAGATTTTGGGGGATGGGAATGTTAAACTAGGGGGAATAAACAATAATAGTGACAATGCCCCCACAACTGATCTTGCCCTTCCCGGCCCTGCTAATCTCGAGAAGCTTGTAAACAAGCCAATCGCCGGCATGGACAGGGATAGTCGGTGCCCTAAAGCTAACTCCATCATCATCACGAACAAAGGGGAAAGTCATGGCCCAGAGAATAAAAAGATCGGGGATAGTCACGGTGCCTGACTCCTCCCGCGGGAAAAATGCAGAGGATATGATCCTTTGGGCCAGACGAAAAATGGGATGGATGATGGAGGAGGCCTTGGCCTTACCACGGGGATAACGAAAGAGTATGGTGAGGCGGAACCAAAAGTTATCGACGTCAAATTCCGGGGGATATCCGTAGTGTCGGATAGCATCATTCCCAAGAATAGGGAAACCAAATATATCGCAGATGGTATCCAGGTTGGTGCGGATGGTTTGGTTACGCACCCACAAAGTGACGGTCGACCCCAACTCACAAACGAGGGAGGAAAGGAATTCTAGGGTGAGTGACGGGTAGGATACCGTAGAGGCATTCAGAAAGGCCAACCAACCAAGGTTAGCAAAAAGAGTCTCGACCTCGGTGAAGACACCGAGGTCGACGAGTGATTGGGTGTGGGCAAACTTGGTTGATAGATGCCCCCGAGCATCTAGTCTGTGGTAGAAATCTTTCTGCTCTTGGTTCCTAAATAGGTACCCATGCGGGCCCAACATGGGGTCCGCAGGGGGGATGATAGGCGGGGGAGGGGCAATTGTCAGTTCACGTGTGTGGGGAGGAGGACGTGTTTGTTTACGTCTCTTTCGAGACGGTTCCTCCTCCCGCAAGATACCCTTCCCCTTATCTCTCTCCCGGGCCATGTGTGCGAGTGAGTGATGCAAATGAGTGCAAAGTACTATCAAAGTGTACACACACGAAGAACCAAGCAAATTAAATATCTCGGGTAAAAATTGAAATTTGAGAAGTGGAGCGAAGTTACCCAGTAGAAATTCGAGTTCCTCGCTTGTAGATGACCCAATGCCGTGCAATGGGAGAAGTGTGGAGCCGCGACACTCTTTTTCAGCAAAAATTCGAAAGAGGGGTGGATTTTTGTGGATTAGGGCTAGAAAGTTGCGAAATAGGAGAGAGAGAGAGAGAGAGAGAGAGAGAGAGAGAGAGAGAGAGAGAGAGAGAGAGAGAGAGATGGAGAAATGCAAGGGGGAGGTGGAGAGAGAGGCTAATGGAGGAGTGGAGGAAGTGGGAGGGGAGTTTTCGGCCGTTGGGAGAAGTCGGTAGGCGAAACGGTGGCAAAAATGGCGATCGGGCGGAGGGGCTATGAACGGGTGAGTCGGGGGATATTTATATGCCTTAAGTCGAACCGATCGGGTGATGAGTCACCCGATCGATTGACTTTAGGTCGAAAATTTAAGCTGAAAAAAGCGCTACAGGCGAACCGGTCTGGTGTTAACTCACCCGATCGGTTGGCCGCTCCACAGATTTTCCCGAGAGTTCAGAGTGTCTCACCCGGTCCCTCAACCAGTCTCGCTTCTTGTCACCCGGTCGGTTGACAAATCCCTGAAATTTTCCCGAGAGTTTCCCCAGGTCACCCGGTCTGCTCACCCGGTCTCTTCTTTTCTCCACCCGGTCGGTTAATTTAGTTACTGATACGGGTGTTAGCTGATACATCCCAACCGATCGGGTGAGTTATCACCCGATCGGTTGGGGCCTTGTTTTCTGCAAAAACCCAAAAATCGCCTAAGTTCCACGACGGAAGTTCTTGCGGCTGGATTTATTTATAAAATAGATAAAATAAAGCTAAAAATAATCCTAAAAATTGATACAAAAGTTTAGAGCATGGGTTGCCTCCCATGAAGCGCTTTTGTTTAACGTCGTTTAGCTCGACGTCCGTTGATGATGTTCATGGTGGGCGATACGGGTGATGCCCAAATTTCGGCATCTCTTCAACTCCAGAGCTTGTGGCTATTGGTGTAGTCGGCGGCTGTAAGAAGATTTGCTCAACTACCCTCCCTTTGTCGACAGGATCCGGGGGCTTCTCCCTCAAATTGGCGTCTACCGCCTTCTTTTTCAGGATCCGGACCTTATCACCGGTGAGGTCCATGGGTTCTTTCCCTTTTCTCCTCGTAGGAGGAGACTTATGGAATCCGAGAGGGATCAATGTCGTGCGACTGCCTCATTAGCAACTTCATTCTTTGGGGAGCCAACTTGCTCTCCAAGGTTCCCCAAGCTATCAGGGGGATTCCTCGAGAGCACTTCCCAGGCACTTGTTTCAACAGCTCTATCTTCTTCGTTCTCCAGCATACTGATACTAGGATCGTCCGGGGGATTTGGATGCTTCATCGACAAGCCTAAGTCAAATTCGACTCTTTCTTCGCCCACATTGAGGGAAAGCTTCCCATTCTTCACGTCTATCAAAACTCCAGCGGTTGCCATAAAGGGCCGTCCAAGGATAATTGGGGTATGCTTGTCTTCCGGCATGTCCATCACCACAAAATCAACCGGTACATGTACTCTTCTCACATCAACGGGGAGGTCGTCCACTACTCCCACCGGGTACTTGACCGAACGGTCAGCAAGTTGTAATGTCATGCCGGTGGGCTCTAAGTCTCCCATCCTTATTCTCTTGTACATCGATAGGGGCATTAAGCTGACGCTCGCTCCTAGATCGACGAGCGCCCTTTGGATTTGCACTTCCCCAATAGATCAAGGGATGGAGAAACTTCCGGGGTCCTTGAGCTTGGGCGGATTTGCGCGCTGAATGAGTGCGCTGCACTCTGCCGTCAACACGACCTTCTCTTTTCTAGATCCCCGTGTCACCAAGTATTTCAGAAATTTGGCATATGAGAGAATTGTCTCGATGGCCTCGAGGAATGGGATTTGTAAGCTCAGATCTTTCACCATGGCAAAGAATTTGCCATACTTCTCATTGATTTTGGCTTTGGCAAGCCGTTGTGGGAAAGGCACGACGGGCTTGAACACTCTTAGGTTCCCTTCCTCATCCTTCTTCTTCTCCTCTCTATGAACTCCCTCCGGAGTAGTTGGCTTTGGTGACGAAGCACCGTCGTCATTTAATTTCTCAATTGGTCATTCCACGACCAACGGTGCTTCCGGTCCTTTGGGGGGGCTCTCTCGTAGGTATTTGCGTTTCGCTCCTCAAGACGATGGCGGACACGTTCTCATGCTCATGTGTGAGCGCCAAGGTCCGATTTACCCCCTAGGGTTCACCTTAGGCTGTGGCGGTAATAAATTCTGCGGTCTCTGAAGGTTCGCCACTTGCAACCCCAGCTGGGTCACCTGATCAATGAGGACTCTTTGTCCCATCTCCAGTTTCAGATTTATCTTCTCCTGATTGGCGATCTATTGAGTTAGGAGGGACTCAACCGGTGAAATGGCCCTCTGCTGGCCGTATTGCTGCTGGGTGGGCTGCTGATTCCTAGGAGCATATTGTTGATACTGTGGTGGAGGTTGTTGCTGCTGAAATTGATGCTGTTGAAACTGCTGCTGGGGCCTAGCCGGCTGATATATCTGATGTTGTTGCTGAGCCGGCTGTTGATAAGGCGCTCGGTAGCTAAGGTTGGGATGATTCCGGTTGTTGGGAGAGTAGGCCGGGTTGGAGTTGGTTCGTGGTGGAAAAGGCGCATTCCCCGTAGGATTGTAAAATAATGTGCTCGCCTGATCCAACAGTGGTGAGATGTCACCACCGTCGAACTCTTCAAAAACTTCGGATTCCACCGCAGCAATCTGTTGTGTACTGGCGCCACCGGTGCCTACCATCAATGCGGAGATCTGGGTCGACAGCAAGTCAAACTTGCTTGACAATTTGTCGACGTCTTTGACTCTATGGATGCCCCCAGATCTTGGTGTGGCTCTCTCGTCACATCATCGCTCTTGTTAGATGCCATATTTTCCAGAAACTGTCCGGCATCTTCTTCGCTTCTTGACATGAAGGACCCTCCAGCCGTGGCATCCATGGAAGATTTTAAATCATCCCTCAACCCATTATAAAACAGATTTATGATCTGCCACTTGGGGAGCTCATGGTGGGGACATCTTCTCTGCATCTCCTTGTATCTTGTCCAAGCCTCATGCAAGGACTCGTGGCTGGCCTGGGAGAAGGAGGAGATCTCACTCCTCAGCTTCATGGTCTTCCCCGGGGGAAAGAACTTCGTCAGGAAAGTATTTGAGAGCTTCTCCCAGGTGTTGAATGTATTCGGGTCCTTCGCCCTAAGCCACAGCTTGGCCTTATCTTGCAAGGAGAAGAGGAACAGCTTCAGTCGGATCGCCTCAGTTGTGACACCGTTTATCCGGAAGGTGTCACATTTCTCCAAGAAGGAGTCTAAATGCTCAATCGTGCTCTCCATGGGTACACCCAAAAATTGATCCTGCTGGATCCACGTCACCAAAGATGGCTTAAGCTCAAAGCTTTGGGCCGTAATAGCTGGAGGACGGATGGCGGAGGTGGACTCCATGGAAGGCATCAATTACTCCAACAGGGACTTGTGAGGCGGGGTGTTCTCCCCCATGGCTTCAGGATCCTCTCTTCTTCACTTCTCGGCGGCCAAACGCCTTAGGGTGGCGTTTATCTCTGGATCAACGGGGATCAAGTCGTCGAGACTTCTTGAACTCCTGCGCATGAAAAACAACAAACACCCGTGAAGCGAAAAGTGGGAAAGAAACAGATAAGATAAGAAATAAAATAAAATAAAAATAAAAATAAAAATAAGAAAATAAAAAGGAAAAATAAGAATGCGAAAATTATCGCGAGGTAGGGATGAGAGCTATACACAAGGGTTCATGAAATCTAAAAATAACAAGCACGTTGCCTCCCCGGCAACGGCGCCATAAACTTGACCCGCCCCCCGGCGGCTGCGCGCTAGATGTGTGCAATGATACGATTGGGGGCGTGAGATTTAAATATTTGTAACCGCAAGCGCACGGTGTTGTAGTATGGCTTGGGGGTCGAACTCAGGGAGGCGTGGATGTGCTTGTGTCAAAGAGGATCAAAATCACCCCATGGGCGAGCTAGCCCAGATCGAATGATGGGTTGTCATGGTAAAGAAATGCAAGGTATAGACAATATGAAGGAAAACCCCGGGACTTTGGTTTCCACCCTATCGAGCGACTCTCGTCGATACAGCCTACGGGTAGGATAGCGATCGGAATTAGGGTCTAAAGGTGATACGTTGCCTCTGAAAGTGGTACCGGCATCCCATGGGCCCGATATTCCGGTCGGTGCCCAGGATGATACGCCGGACATCCCGGGTTCGATCAGTGGGCACTCCCGTGTCCATTAACACTGATCGACTCTGAGAGCACTAAGCTCGCAACGATAACTCCCAACGTCTCATCATGTTGCTCCCGCGCGTTAGGATTCGACGTCTATGCTAAGGGCGTGAGCTATGGCTAGGGAGTCAACCGCCAAGTTTATTCCCCCTTCAACGGTCAAAGGCGGTCTTTTTCCCGCCGATGACAATAAAACACCCCGCGTAACCGTTAGATTCCTAATCCCTATCAATTTCCTAGCCCTATGGACGCATCGGGAAGAGCCCACGAAGGGGTTTCCGCCAAAATCCCAGATTTGGGAACTACTCACACATATTTAGTAAAAAGTGATCTAAACAGAAATCGACCGCAAAAATCATGATCAGACAATAGAAATGCAATGGTAGTAAAGCAATTAAGATAATACTAAAGTTTGACAAAGATCTGAAAACTTACAAAAACTGGAAAATTACAGCCGTCACAAAATGAAGAAAACAGCAAAAAATAACCAACTCCCGAATCTGGGAAACCTAGGGTTCTATATATAGAAAACGACATCACCCGATCGGTTGACAAGTCAACCGATCGGGTGAACCGCTTCATAGAATTACAGCGCGATGCGGAGCTTCACCTGGTCAGGATGAACCGGTCGGTTGAAACATGGATGCGGTCGGTTGGATCTTGGTGCCGACCGGGTGAGGAGACCGGTTGGATCTTTGTGTCTTGGCTGTTGAAATTCAGCTACAGGTGAACCGATCGGGTGAAGGTCACCCAATCGGTTGGCAATCAGCTTCGATTTCCAGAGAGTTTGAGCTTTTGACCCGGTTACTGAACCGACCGGGTGACTTCTTGTGAGCTCCAAGCTGCGTCTGGATGGTGCACGCGTGCATCACCCGATCGGTTGAAGATGACCAACCGACCGGGTGAGGGGCTGAAAGATGCAATTTTCGTCGTTTGACCCCCTGGATCACGCGTGACTCCTCCCGTTGCTCCGAGGACACATGATATCATCGTTTTATGCCCCATATGCCAGTAAACTCCTGCAAAATACGGAAAACACGGAAAAGTGAAAGAAAACAAGGAAACACGAGAAAACGAATATAAGACGGCGGTAAAATACGAAAAAATACGGAAGAAAACGTGCGCAAATATATGAAATATAAACGCATGTCAGATCCACTATTTGACCACGGTGTGTTCTTTTCATTAGTGTAGATTTTATATGCTTTCTAGGATGCTTTCTTTTGAATATACTTGTACCCCTTTCGACATTGAGGACAATGTCCATCTTTAGTTGGGGGTGTGTATGAGACCTTAGGATTTTTTTTTAAAAAAACAAGGCAAAAGAAAAGAATAAACCACCAACTCTCATCATTTTAAAGCTCCTTCACATACCACAATTGCAGATGATTATGCATTGATTGAGTTCTAAAAATTGTTTATGGCTTGAATTGATTTTTATTTCTTCATGGAATTACTGTTAATATGCTATTCATGAAAACTTTCAATTGCCATGATTAATATCTAAAAATAGTTTGAATTCATTTCATGCATGCTACTGTGATGAAAAAGCTTCAGTATTCACGATTTATTAGAATAGTCTTCAAGTTCAAGAGGAATTTGGCCGTTGTCATTAATGTTTATGTTCGAAGAATGAGTGTTGAGTTGCTTACGAAGAAAGAAAAAAAGGGAAAGAAAAAAGGTGAAAAAGAAAAAAAGTGAAAAAGAAAAAATGCATCGTTCCCTTGAGTTCATTGATTAGCCGGGTCTTCGTGCCTCGAGAAGCATTGGAGATTCGCGTCGAAAGATGGATGAATGGGGAGTGCAAAAAAGAAGAGAGAATAAAACTTAGATGATTCGAGTACTAAGTTCGAGGGGCTCTTCTAAGCCCAATGTCCGAAGGTCGTCTGGCCTAGGAATCATTAACTGAAAGCTCGCTACATGGATCATTCTAAGTCGTCAAACGAAAAAAATGAAGAATAAACTAAGCAACTTTAATACCCATGATTTGAATTATCTTTTTGAGATGCCAATTCCTTGGAAACAAGAGAACTAGAATATAACGACGTGTTATACTTTCGCTTGCGCAAAACGATGCTTGCGTGTTATTTATTCAAATTAAATTAGAGAAAATTTCATGTGATTGATCTTATTCATGGATTGTGTATATTGATAGTCTAGATCATGTTGGAAAGCGTATTATTGAGCCATGCCATAAGCAATTGATAGAATTTATTGTTTTACTAATCATCCGAATTTAATCGCTCTTTTTGCTAGGGACTAGCAAATCGCTAGTTGGGAGGTGTGATTCGAGGTGAATATTGCATATTTAACACCCCATTTAGCCCTATTTTGTGCTTATATGATGCTTAATTGGTCTCTAATACGCTCGTATTTTGTATATCGTCATTTATTGGAGAAATCACTTAATTTGAGCACAAAACAGCAATAAACTGAGTATTTCTGCACTTTATATTTTTCATGGCTAGATCTTGATCTCATGATTCCAACGACTATTTATTTATATTTTTCTGAGATCTGTGCTAATTTCTATAAATTTTTAAATGTAGAATACTATTTAAATGGTGAAATACGGTCGAAATACGCTTAAATTACGAAATACAGCCAACGCCGTACGCAATACCGATCGGAGGCGACACGTGGGTGCATCCCAGCCTTCCACAGCTTCATCCTACGGCCTCAACTTGCGAAGGACGTGGCAGCTTCTTAGCCGTCGATCTCCAATCGAACGGCATGCATTCGCTTCCAAACGAAGAAGACAAAGGCATCTTGGCGGGCAACTTGGCCACTTGTAGGTCGTTGATCACTCATCCAACGGTCCGAAGCGGTGCTCAGCGGAGTGACGACGGGGCCAAACGAGAGCCCTCTGATCGCAATCCAACTGTCCACAAGCGATTCAAACGAGGCAAAGCACAGCTCACGATTCGGGCGACGTGGCGATCTGAGAGCCGTCCGATCAAGATCCTATGGGTGAGAACCATCCCGAGCTGAACTCGAAGCGAACGAAGCGAAGCGGGTGGGGCGCGACTTTTAGCGTGCCACGTGGCGCGACTACGTTCAATCCCGCACGAATCGTGTAGGTGAGATCTTCCAGCGGCTATAGGATGCGGATTTGAGTTATTTGGGTGCGGGTTTCGACCCATTAAGCACATTAAACCCGCAATACTCTCTATATAAGCGTATTTTGCCTAGGGTTGCGTATTCTGGCGTATTGGGGGCTCTAGGAGCCGTATTTCTCCATGAAATTTGGAGGCCATGGGGACAGAGGCTAGTTTTATCATCTGAAGGAGATTTGGGGCTATTTGGAGAGGATTGGTGACATTTTTTCTATCTTTAGTCTTGTATTTTACGTATTTGGTTAGAATTGAAGTATTATTCGCGTATTTTGTGGTTTTGATGATGTATTTGTCTATGAATACTGGATATATTCTCTCCATGTATGGTTAATCTTCATATCTGTTGGTGTTGATGTAGTTAGGATGCTGTAATCATTGATTTTGATATCTTTTCGCCCTATTTGCATTGTATAATAGCGTATTTTGCTAGTTTCTACATGTATTGTTCAAGTATAATCATTGTTGGTGTACTTGGATCGAATATGATCTCTGAATTTATTCGTGGCGTGACCCTTGCGGGCACATAAGCTTAATTTCCTCATGAAACAAGTATTTTATTCGATGTTTAAGGCACTTTTTGATGCTCGTTATCGTTATATTTTCCGACATTCTCGTGCTCTAACCGAACGAAACGTTGAGTTATAGAAATGATATTAATAATCATTGATTTTACACACCCTAACGAAATCACTACCAATACATACTCTCCATATTAGTATCCCAATATCGAATTCACCGTAAATATCGTAGAATTTTATTTTATTCTTTGAAACTTTTGATATCATATCCTTATTTCTTTAGGTGCTTGGTTATCATCGTATTATTACTCTTTACAAACTACAGTTCGTGGTTTTGCAGGTCAGTTATCCCGTGGATACGATACCTGGACTCACCAGGATTATTACTTGTTCGATCTCCTGCACTTGAGAGTAGCGCTCACACATTTTGAGACGAGTCACACCCCACGAATACTTTCAAAACTTGGGAGCAGTTGGCCTTGGCCTTTATCAACAAGTACTATCCACCATCCAAAACGGTGAGGATAAAGGGGGTGATCACAAACTTCAAGCAACTCCTGCAAGAGTCACTTTACGAAGCTTGGAAACACTTCAAGGATTTGCAGCATCAATGCCCACATCATGGCGTTCTGGATTGGGATCTCATTCAGTGCTTTTATAATGGCCTCAAACCCGACCCAAAAATGATCATCGACGCCTCTGTAAATGGTTGCATTATTGGCTAAGCTCACCTAAGGAAGCTATGTCACTTTTGAGGCAGATGGCCTCCAATAATCAACAATGGAGCAACGATCGCTCAACATCTAGAGGCACAAGTTCGAGCCATTCTGAGATAAAGGTAACTACAATCTTAACTGGCAACTTGAGACCCTTTGCAAGCAAGTTGCAAGAATTGAGCAGAGGTTGGACACTATTCCAACTACATCCAAGGATCCAGTATATGCTGCTTATGAAGATTATGCCAAGAAAGGGTACGCTCCAATAGAAGGGTCCTGTAAAGGAACGAGCGTATCGACGGAGCAAGTCAATTATATAACGGGTGAGGGGAGCAATCCTAGACCTTTGTGGTCAAATCCGACATGGAAATCACATTCTGGATTCTCCTATAGCAACCCAAATGGAGCTCTACAACCATGATCCCAACCAAGGCCACATCAGCCGCCTTAACAACAAGCACCACCTCCATAGCAGTAATAATATGGATTCAGGCCATCTGGGCCCTATAGACCGCAGGGATATTTTAATCGATAACCATATCAGTAGCAACAACAATAATACCAACAACCGACGACACAAAAACCTGACATGGAGGCAACATTAGACGCCTTTACAAGCACACAAACGAAGATCAATTCTGAATTATTAACCGTGCAATGGCAACTTTCAGCCTCTGTCGACAACTTGTCAGCGCAAATGACTCAATTTATGAAGGCTCGAGGGAGATTACCATCTCAACCCGAGCCAAATATAAGGGGGCAAGTTAATGCAGTCGTGGCAGTTATGACTAGAGGAGGAAAGAGTACCGATGCTGTAATGGTACCGATCTCTAAGAAGGTGGATCAACGATCACCGACGCCCATACAAAAGGAAATCCATCATCGCAGAGAATGAGGAGAAAACTATTGATGAGCCATCTGCTACCAAAGGGAATGACACTTCACCTACTGAACTACATATTCCTATCACTACGGCATAGACGGACGTTCCATTTTCCGAGAAATCTGTGCCAAAGGATGCCGACAAAGACAAGGGAAGCCGCCCTCCACCTCCTTATCTGTAAAGATTAGCCATGGAAAAGCTCGAGAAAAAATATGCCAAATTTATAGAGCTTCTCAAGGGTGTTCACTTGATCATCCCTTTTATGGACATGCTTACAGAGATCCCCACACATGCAAAGTTTATGAAGGATTTGATAGCGAGGAGAAGAAAATAAGAAGCAGTGAAATTAGTGGATAGCTGCACTTTGGTCCTCAAGGACACCATACCGAAGAAACTGCCCGATCCTGAAAGCTTCACGGTGCCGTGTTCCATGGGTGGCATCCTTATCGATAGAGCGCTAATTGACTTGGGGGCAAGCATTAGCTTGATGCCGCTCTCCATCTTCAAGAGGTTGAATACGGGAATGAAGCTAAAGCCCACTGGCATGAGCATATTGTAGTAGACCAATCCGTCACCTACCCGGTTGGCATCGTACGAGACGTCATTCTACAAATACCGGGAGGAATTAGTGCGCTGGAGGACTTCATTATTATGGACAAGCCTGAGAATGGTAGTTCTAAAATCATCTTGGGCATCCTTTCATGGCCACAGCTGGAGTTTTGATCGATGTCTGTCAAGGGACGTTATATATGAATATTGGAAATATAGAGAATGAATTCCATCTACAAAAGCCGATGAAGGAGCGCTTCCCGCACAAATATGCTAGCTATCTTGAGCTATTGAAGGATGAAGCTATCGAAGAATATGCCATGTAGGAGATTGAAAGAAATCATGTAAGCAAGGACATAGACGAGGACGATGACGTCATACATGATAAGGCATTTGCAGCCTACTTGAAGGTCTTGAACGAGGAGCCACCCGGTATACCACTTCATCAACAACAACCGAAGGCCGCTATATCTACAATTCCTGAAGACCGTTGAAGAAAGGCGAACCAACTCCCACCACATCGCCTTATAGGAACACATGATGAGCGCATCTCATATGCGCCAAACATCAAAGATCATCATTGAAAGATCAAGGAGTCAAGTTTATGACTTTAAACAAGCGCTTATCGAGAGGCTACCTGAACCTTTCTTTATTTTTTTGTTTAGTTCTCTAGTCTACCCAAAAAATATTTTTATTTCATTAGAAAAATTTAAAATATAAAAAGTATAAAAATCTCTGAGCATACTTTCATGTGCAGGTGAATGATGAAGAGAGTGCTAAAATGATGATGAAGAGGAGAAGAACCAAAGAGGAGATGAGGAGAGGAGTTGCGCTTTCAACGAAGTTAAAGGGAGAGCCACTCGACCGATCATACATGCTGCTCGATCGAGCTTAGGGCAGCTCTAGAAGGAAGTAAAAATAGCACTCTGGAATAAATTCAACTCGACTGAGTAGCTACACTACTCGGTCAAGCTCAGGAGCAGCCACAGGAAGGAGCTGAAATCGTCGCTCTTGAATTAATTCGACTCGACCGAGTAGCCTTAGTGCTCGGTCGAGCTCATAGTATCAGCAGAATAGAGCAAAACAAGAGTTCTAAAAATATTCAGCTCGACCGAGCTGAGTAAGCAGCTCGATCGAGTACCAGGGTCAAATCTGGGGCTCGATTTCCACTTTTTCACTCGACCGAGCAGCGTGCACTGCTCGACCGAGCAGTGATCACTCCATATTTTACACCCTTTTTCTGCATGTTTGCATGCCACTTTGATCGCTCATATCGCGGTTTTCACTATTATTCGACAATATTGCGATGCTTTTCATGATTTCTTGTTTTTGTCGTATTTCAAGAGATATGGAGCGATTTGGAGTGATTTTGAGATCAAGAGGATTTGCACCCACTCTGGAGTGTCACCCAAGGCTCTTTTGAGGGCTATTCGACGATGGAAGACAAGTGGAAGAAGAAGGAACTTCGTAGGAGCGACGAGGAGGCGAAATGATGAAGATTGGGCATCTACAGCATGTCACTAGGCCGAGTGAAGCACTCACTCGGCCGAGCAAGAAGACCACTCGGCCGAGCAGACCGGACACGCACCACAGAAGGAAATCAGTGTGCACTCGGTGGAGTGATGATAGTTCACTCAGCCGAGTATGGAGATCCCCTCGTCCGAGTGGCACGGGAAAATCCACCCATCGAAAGAGCCGACTTACTGGAATCCGTCAGTCGATTTCAGAGTTATGACTCGGCCGAGCATGGAATGCCCCTCTGCCGATTGAGTAAAGCCACTCGGCCGAGTCACCTCCGAAGACAGACCCCCGAAAATCCCCAACTTACTGGAAATGTACAGGGTTTGTCACTCGGCCAAGTGACATTTGTCACTCGGCCGAGTGAGCCGCTCCGTCTGCTGCGTAAAGTGCGATTTCTGGGCTGCGCAGGGGCATTTTTCTCATGATTTTCTGGGCAATTTTGAGGGGTATTTAAACCCAGTTTTTGCCCTAGTTAGAGAAAACTTTTTGATACTTTTTGGCAGCCTTTTTGAGAGCTTTTTAGATCATTAGATTTAGCTTTTCTCTTGGAGATTAAAAAGGTTACTTTTGTTCGATGCTATTGGATTCTCATTGGTTTGTCTCTCTTCTTATCAAAACCCCTATTTTTGTTGATAATTTCTCTATTGCAATGAATTGTGTTGATTTTGTTATTGATTTTCTTATGAATTGCATGACGATTAGTGAGTAGTTTTATTGTCTTAGGGCGTAGGGATGAACCCTATGGACCCTATTTCTAAATTGTGATGAATTGGTGAAATTCTTGCTAGAATTGATTAGGGTTAGGTTGGGATTGATTAATTACGGATAGCTAGGGATTCACATTGATTGGGATTTGCAAGAGATTGGGTCCCAATTGATAGGAAGCCCTAGAAATTTGATTTAGATTTACGATTGGACTCCTCTATGATTGGTTTGCAAGAGATTGGACCAAAGCTAGGGTTTTCAATCGTGATTCTATACCAATACCCATTTGCAAGAGATTGGACGGGTAGGAACTATCTCAACCTAGGTCGTAGCTCGTGTTTGCACGAGAGTGGGCTAGAGATACGATTGAACAATGATGTCGTTCTTCACGCTAGCGGCTTAGGTTAGGGTTTGCAAGAGATTAGGCCCTACCCTAAGTTTGCTATAGACCGGCAATAGCGAGAGAGCGTGAGCTTGGTTCTACATTTAGTTGTGACTAGTTCACCTAAAATTCAAGTCTATCAATGATGAAACCTATGAATCATAACGATGAGATACGGTCCGTAGCGGGGATTCCCTATCCCTAGGCGCTTTTATTTTATTGATATTTCTATCGACATTCGAACGATTGTGACAATTTTACCCCAAATTATTCTCGACCATTTTGATAGCTAGGTGATTGGAAGGAGACATTGTCATTGTTCCTGCCTGAGTTTGATACCCACTCGTCACTACACCGTGCGCTTGCGGTAAGACTACGAGTCGCTTGTCCCGAGTGTGTGTACTCCCAGGGCGCGAACAAGTGTTTGGCGTCGTTGCCAGGGAGTGCGACAGTGTTTTATTCTCTTTACTTAGTATCTTCTTTTTTCTTTTATTACTTTTATCCTTTTACTCCTTAACCGTGCTAACAATTCCTTTGAAACTCTATTTTCCTTTGCATGTACACGAGATCTACGATGAACCCCAAGGAAATACTATTTGATCCGGAGATCGAACGTACCGTGAGGAGGATCAGAGCCGAGAGAAGGCACGCTACGGAGGGTGATTGTATGAACCGTACGGAGACACCGGAGGAACTAGCGGTACGTATGGCGAGGATTATATCCATCAGAGATAGGCTACGGCCTAAGACTTCCACCACTACCTCTTCCATCGCTATGCCAGAGTTAGCGGCGGACAAGAATTTTGAGCTAAAGACGGGATTGGTAGTATTGATGCAACAAGACCCGTTTCATGGGAACTCCCTTGAGAATCCGCATTATCACATCCAGCTTTTCTTGTCCAAGTGTGCCACCTTCCAAATGCCAGGCGTTTCCGTTGATGCAATCCGACTACAGCTCTTCCGCTTTACACTCAAAGACAAATCTTTATATTGGTTGAGGACACAGGCGGAAGGTACATTCACTACTTGGGATGAGTTGGCTAGCGCCTTCGTTGACAAATTCCACCCGCCATCCAAGACGGTGAAGATGCGGAGTGCTCTCATGTCCTTTAAGCAAGGACCACAGGAGACCCTCTATGAGGCATAGGAGCGCTTCAAGGATCTACAGCATCAATGCCCCCATCGCAGTATAGAAGATTGGGAGCTTGTTCACAGTTTTTATAATGGACTCCAACCGGGCACGAAGCAAATTATAGACGCAACCGCCAATGGAGCCATACTATCAAAGACCCCGGATGAATCTACAGCCTTGTTAGAGGAGATGGCCTCTAATAACCAACAATGGGGCGACGAGCGAGGACATTCTTCGTCCCCCTTGAAGCCCACTAGAATGTATGAGGCCAAGGCCGTAGCGGAGCTTTCGAACAAATTTGATTCTCTCCACATGGTCATGGAGAGGCTTGAGAAGTATATCACCAAGTCACATGGAGCACCCTCTACATCTACGCCGATAAGCAATATGAGTGATTGGCAAGACCAATCTCAAGTAATGTATGTAGGAGGAGAGCATGGTGAGGGGGCCTTGGAACAAGTGCAATATGTTGCTGGGAACTCCAGATATTGGGCCAACCCGGCCGCTAGAAACCATCCGGGCTTTTCATATGCAAACAATGATGGTGCTTTGAACCCCCCGCCACAACAACTTCCTCAAGCTCGACCTTCACCACCACAACCTCAGTACCAACCAAGGGGGCCACCGCAACAAAAGTACCCGCCTAGGCAACAAGCGGGACCGTATAGACCTCCCGGTTACAATCAAGGTTGAAGAGCTCCCAACCCACCTCAAGCTCAACCACGATCGAACCACGAAGCTAGGGTGGAGGAATTCATGGTGGAGCAAAGGAAGATCAATGCTCGGTTGACAGCATGACAAGTTCACTAAATACCGTCGTCGCTCAACTTGGAGAGCAACTTGAGTTGCTAAAAAAGAATGCCTAACAATTTCCGGCTCAACCCGAGCCCAATCCACGGTGCAACACCGGACACATCAATGCGGTGGTGGCGGTTACAACAAGGGGCGGGAAGGATACCACTCCCGCTATGACCCGAAACAAGCAACCCGTGGTAGAAATTTTGGAAGAAAAAGAGCCGGCAATTGAAGAGTAGAGCCAAACGGAGCCGATTGGAGAAGGAAATTCTAAAGTGGTGGAGCCATTTGATGAGCACCGCTACATGCCACTGGTGCCGTTTCCACAACGGCTAGCTAGAGCCAAGATAGAGAAAAGGCTCACCAAGTTCCTTGAATATTTGAGAGGAGTAAGCCTCAATATTCCTTTCTTAGATGCAATAGTGGAAATCCCGTCTTACGCGAAGTTCTTGAAGGACTTGATTTCGGGAAAGAAAAGGAAGGAAAAAATCATGCTTGCAGAACAAGGAACTTGGTTTACCCGGAAGGAGAAGGAGCCCGCGAAATTCAAGGATCCCGGGAGTTTCCGCATCCCTTGCACACTAGGAGGCGTCCCATTGCAAAAAGCTTTAGTTGACTTGGGCGCATGTGTGAGCCTTATGCCCCTTAGCATGTTCCAGAAATTGAACACGTGCACCGACTTGAAGCCGACCGACATGAGAATTCAACTTGCGGACGGTCGGATTACTAGGCCGGTAGGGATCGCAGAAAATATCCCACTTCAAGTCCCGGGAGGGATATGCTTACCCTGTGATTTTGTCATCATGGACATCAAGGAAGAGGGCGACACTTCGCTCATACTTGGATGCCCGTTCCTCGCAACCGCCGGTGTTATCGTCGATGTGCGTGAAGGAACTCTATCCTTGAATGTCGGGAACATCGAAGTCGAGCTTCACATACCCAAGGCCTTGAAACATATGCCCTATCATGAGGAGTTAGACTATGTGGATCTCCTCGATGAGCTGATTGAAGAAGTAATCCCCCACTCTATTGGCGCTCTCCATGACGATAGCTTCGACGAAGGCCAAGCTTCGGGTGAAGAAGAGAAGTTGGAGGACCCTCCAGATAGCTCCACAACCGATGATGAAGGCGACGCTGATGTCGCAAGAATACGAGAGCTTTGCAAGCTCTCAACGGCCAAGAATCCGAAGAAAGCTCCACAATATCGAAGATCGGTGTCACCGGCCAAGAAGAAGATAGGAACGAGCTCTAGCTTGGGGAACTTATCCCCCAAAATTACCCATGATGAGGGGGCGTCGAGGAAGACCAATGATCATCACGACCCAAATCCAAGCGGCCTTCCCGACAAATTTGACGGGCGTATCTCGTATGCGCCCAACATCACGAGCTAAACGAATATCTAAAGGGGTCGAGCTCATGACCTTAAATGAGCGCTTGTCGGGAGGCAACCCGACATTTTTTTTCATTGTTTTTATTTGATTTTCATTTTTGGTTTAGACTTTTATTAGTGTTTAGAGTCTTATGTCCATGAAAATCGTGACAACGGGTCCTAATTTTCATGACAGGAGAAGGGGAAAGGGAGATCACTGATATGGAGGATGACCGAGGCAAGGAAGAGCGCTACAGGGACGCACTCAGGCCTTAGGAGGAGGAAGAAACAGACTGGAGGAAGAAAAATAGAGACTGGAGCGAAAACAGAGAGCCAATGCAGAAAAAAGCAGCTCACTCGGCCGAGTAGCTTATGCCACTCGGCCGAGCAAAGACTCCACTTGGCCGACTGGAGCACCAAACATGGAAGTTTTTGCAGACCAACTATCTGTCACTTTGTGTAACTTTTATTCTTAATTGCCACTCAGCCGAGTACCTTATCACTCAGCCGAGAGAAACAGATACCCTCCTACCTCAAGAATTGGTGAGTGGCAGAGCCACTCGGCCGAGTGGAGTTTCTCCATTCGGCCGAGTGAATCAACGCCACTCGGCCGAGTCGTAAGTGGCGAGGAGAATTTGAAATTTTTTTAGTTTACGCCACTCGGTCGAGTCGTAAGTGGCGAGGAGAATTTGAAATTTTTTTGGTTTACGCCACTCGGCTGAGTGACATTGTCACTCGGCCGAGTCGTAACATTTCCTATATAAGCGGAAGCGCAGCGGGCGCGATTTACGATACCAAAGTTTCCCAAATTCTGCCCGAGCCCGCTGCCGATTGCGCTTCCCTCGCCCGATTCGCCCACGCCGACACCCGAGCAGGCCCCCACTCACCGGCGACCGATGCCCCGTCGACCGCCTACGACCGGCCACCCCCCCCCCACCGCCGACGCCGCCTCCGATCACCCCTATTTTGCCCCCAAAACCCCATTTCTCACCATTTCTCTTGATTTGTACGCCTGTGAACCCCAAATTCAAATTAATTTCCATATCTATCTATCATCCCATATCTCCCCCGTATATATTGAATATTATTCGCTGATTTGATCGTTTGATTTGCAGGCTAGCTTGGGGGAGCTTTGGGGAGTTTTAGGACGCGCTTTGAGCTTTGCGGCGGAGGCGTCTCTTCGCACACACTGCTGATTGCTCTCGCGGTGTGTTCAGGTATACTTGTTCCATCATTTAGCACGTCGCATTACTTATTTGGTTGGGACACGTCTCGCGGCACATATGCCGCCGCGCACTCGGCCACGTACACGGGGAGCCGCTTTGAAGCGGAGGAGGACCGATGATCTTGGTCCCTCTTCCGCTAGGGAGGACACTCCTCCACCTAGCCCACCACCACCTACACAGCTGATCCCTGCTGATCCCGTTCCACCACCCGCTCCTGCCGTCGGGCCGATGGGGATTACATTTCGAAATGACGCACACCACGCCATATTCGAGTGTATCTGCCATCGCTCGATAGTACCCTCTAGGTTTGCACACCCAGCCGACCTAGACCGTCTTGGGGTACTTGATGGGCTTCTCACGTTGTACGACAACATGGGATGGCGTGATTTTCTGTCGGTATCGGCGGATACTTACATCCGTCTGAAACTAGAGGTCCTCAGTTCCATTGACCGGACCACTGGAGGATGCTCCTCCCGATTGATGGATCGAGAGTGCGAGATCACTCTCGACATGCTCAGATCATTTTTTCAGTGGCCCGTCGTCTCTGACCCTGACTGAGCCTATGCTCCTACGCACATCCCACCCCCATCGTTCGACACCCACACCTTCTGGACACGGATCACGGGATCCCCGCTCGCCTTTGACCCTAGTAGGGCCAAGGCCTCGGCTATCCTCCACCCCAGCCTCCGCATTGCACATCACCTTATGGCGACTACTTTCCTCGCGAGGTACAAGCCCGGGACCATGTCTATGCCAGAGCTCTACATGCTCTATGCGATAACTCGCCCAAGGGTCTTAGATAGGGGTAGCGACGACTTGGTCCCCGCCATCGAGATCGACATTGCCAGTTGGTTTTTGGACCGCATTATCATTTCGGTGAGCGCTCGCTCACCTATCTGTTGCGACGGTCTGATCACCCTTTTGGCCCTTATGACCGACGTGGACCTACCTGATGACTTGCATCGACCTCCGGGCCCCACCGCACTTTCTATAGATGTTATGGCCCGGATGAAGATGCTCCGTCCCCACGGTCGCCAGCACTGGGTGTGGTTGCGCAGTCCCTTCAGCGCTGATTACATGGTTCTCCCGAGCCCCGCTCGGACACACATTGGACCGGCTCACGGGGACTGGATTCCAGCGATGGATCTCCTCATCCCCACCGCCAACGTGCTTGAGCCCGAGGATGCTGAGCAGGAACCCCCTGCACCACCTGTTGACCCCGTGATCCCTCAGCCTGCACCTGCACTATTTGCACCTCCCGACACCTCTGTCCACACGTCTGTTAGTGTCGGGAGCACTTTAGCTGAGCCGTCCACCACCACCACCACCACTGAGCCTATGTCCGTCGAGCCCATTACCACACTGAGCCCCGAGCGTCCACCCACCATCCTTGAGAGCGGTGAGTCTTCCTTCACTGCCGCCGTGGAGACCCTCTCCCGATTGCTATTCTCGACTCCTAGGGGTCATCTTTTGTGCCCTACACAGCCTCCCCAGTCGTCGACCATTCGGTCTCTACCGCCCCTGTCTTTACCAAGAGCGTCGTGACATCTGTCCCCACGTCTGTGTCACTGACCTCTCCTGCCGCCTCGTCGCCCATTTTGACTTCCACCTCTGCTGCTGCTGCTTCTGCTTCGACCCAGCCTGCGTCCCAGCCTCACACCGAGGCTGGGCATCACTTAGTGGGCACAACACCCCTTCCACACTTTCCTGCTGGCCCCGTCCTCTACACTACCTGCCAGAGACAGCCCCGCACTTCACCTGTTAGACCTGTGTGTCCCTCTACTCCACCACCCACAGACACTCTAGTTCAGAGCATTCGTGCTCTTGAGAGGGCTGTTAGTGGACTTAGAGGAGACTTTAGGGCTCTCTCCACCATGGTCAGCGCCATGCAGACCCGCATCACCATCCTTCCCAGTATTCAGGCTTGCCTGAATCAGATTCTGGCGCATCTGCCTCCACCACCCATACCCTCCCAGCAGCTACCACGCCTACCACATCCACCACCACCTCCTCCACAGGATGGTGCTGGTGCACCGCCACCAGCTTAGGCACACTCTTGATGCCTCTGATATTTTTGTCATTTTGCTACCCGTTTGTTCTTGGGCCTGGTGATTTTTGCCCCCCTCCTCCTCATATTACTTTGGTGCCTTTCTGATCATATCTTTTTATATCTTTTTGGGAGTGAGGGAGAGACTTTTTGGGGACACTTATATCTGCACATACTGATCTTTTCATGCATCACATTCATTCACAGCTTATTTTCTTTCTATTTTTCTTTCTTTTTCATCATGAATGCATCCTCACCCACCCCACCCACTTCACGTCTCTCGGTGTGCCACACTTCACACATTGAGGACACTGTGCACTTCAGCTTAGGGGAGTGAGTTCTCACACTATTTATTTTTTTTGCCACCCTTTATTTTTGATTTCTCACATTTTTTCCGCTTTTGCACTTATTTTCACCACTTTTTTGTTTTTTTTCTACCATGCATCACGTTTTCCTATTTTCTTTGTGTGCTGCATTGTATATATAGTTCTATTTTCTTTTATCCTTATTTCTTTCATCTTTTGCTAGAGATGACTTTTCTGTGATGATAATGACGTGGTGTTAGCTTATCTCTATGTGCATGCTATTTTGTCATGTCATAGCTTTTGTTTCAGATATCATATGATATGTCCTGCTTTGCATTTGAAATAGTAACCCACTCTTTTTCTGTATGAATATGGATGAAATTTTGTTATTAGCTGATATCTGATGATTCATATGTATGCTTTTCATAGAAAACACACCAAGCTTCACACATTGATTACTTATATCTGGAGTACTGCTTTCCTTTCTCATATCACTTCTTATTGCATGAATTGTACGCTTCACTTTCAGGTTGATTGAATGTTTGCTAGGACGATATATCTGGACTAGTTTACTTTTTGATATTAAACAGAGTAGAGTATATTACTCTGCTGAAAGTTGTCGTGCACGTCCTATAGAGTGAACCGAGTGATACATTTATTTCTTTCTCCACATATCTTAAGCATTATTTCTCTATTTGAAATTCATTGGTGAATCTCCCTTTAGCAAGTCTATCGTTGGCATTTCCCCCGCTATTAATTTTCATGCTCCAATTCCCCAAAATCAAAAATAAATAAATATATATATATATACATGTATATTCTTCTTTCTTTTGATTTGGGATCGCTTATGTATATATGTTTATTCAAAATAAAAAAAGAGAGAAAAAGAGAAAAATTGAGAAAAAGAAAAGAAAAGAGAAAAGAAGTTTATAAACGATCCCATCTCATACTCTCTCTCTTTCTTCCCTCTTTTGTTTTTATTTTTATTTTTTTTTGAGCTTCAAAAGAAATGGGGAATGTACATATTGATTTGTTTATGCCACCACGCTTATGGATAAGCTTGGGGGAGAGGATCCAATGACGTGTGAGAGAGTAACTACTCGACGGTGCATGACAACCTAGGCTAAGTAATCTTCTATACTCGGTGAGATTGCTAAAGTTTCACGAAATCCAGAAATCGACACTTAGCATTCTTTTCATGAAAACCATACTTTTCTATTCTTACTATTCCATATCGTGTGATATCTCTTATACTCCTTATAGAAAGCATTCAATTGAAAAGTGTGTGATCTATGGTTATGCATACCGCTTTAGATGCTTCAGACGATGTTAATCCTAGAATGATTCCATATTTCATGCTATTTTGATATTTTGGGGTTTTCTATTTCGAATGCATGATTATACTATGATATCGAGATAAATTCTGTGACATGTGTTTTATATTCGATATATGCTATATGAGTAAGCAAAACCCACGCCCTGAGAAAAATGATCTAGCACCCCCCTTCTTCGCTTTCTATTCTATTTTTATTTTTATTTTCCATCTTTTCCATTATTTTGCCCGTCGAGTTCGCTTTTTACTCATCTTCCTCGAGGACGAGTAAGAGGTAAGCTTGGAGATTTTGATCACTCCATATTTTACACCCTTTTTCTGCATGTTTGCATGCCACTTTGATCGCTCATATCGCGTTTTTCACTATTATTCGACAATATTGCGATGCTTTTCACGATTTCTTGTTTTTGTCGTATTTCAGGAGATATGGAGCGATTTGGAGTGATTTTGAGATCAAGAAGATTTGCACCCACTCCGGAGTGTCACCCAAGGCTCTTTTGAGGGCTATTCGGCGATGGAAGACAAGTGGAAGAAGAAGGAACTTCGTAGGAGCGACGAGGAGGAGAAATGATGAAGATTAGGCATCAACAGCATGTCACTCGGCCGAATGAAGTACTCACTCGGTCGAGCAAGAAGACCACTCGGCTGACCAGACCGGACACGCACCACAGAAGGAAATCAGCGTGCACTCGACCGAGTGACGATAGTTCACTCGGCCGAGTATGGAGATCACCTCGCCCGAGTGGCATGGGAAAATCCACCCATCGAAGGAGCCGACTTACTGGAATCCGTCAGTCAATTTTATAGTTATGACTCGGCCGAGCATGGAATGCCCCTCGGACGAGTGAGTAAAGCCACTCGGCCGAGTCACCTCCGAAGACAGACCCCCAAAAATCCCCGACTTACTGGAAATGTACATGGTTTGTCACTCGGCCGAGTGACATTTGTCACTCGGCCGAGTGAGCCGCTCCGTCTGCTGCGTAAAGTGCGATTTCTGGGCTGAGCAGGGGCATTTTGGTCACGATTTTCTGGGTGATTTTGAGGGGTATTTAAACCCAGTTTTTGCCCTAGTTAGAGAGGACTTTTTGATACTTTTTGGCAGCCTTTTTGAGAGCTTTTTAGATCATTAGATTTAGCTTTTCTCTTGGAGATTAAAAAGGTTACTTTTGTTGGATGCTATTGGATTCTCATTGGTTTGTCTCTCTTCTTATCAAAAACCGTATTTTTGTTGATAATTTCTCTAGTGCAATGAATTGTGTTGATTTTTTTTATTGATTTTCTTATGAATTGCATGACGATTAGTGAGTAGTTTTATCATCTTAGGGCGTAGGGATGAACCCTATTTCTAAATTGTGATGAATTGGTGAAATTCTTGCTAGAATTGATTAGGGTTAGGTTAGGATTGATTAATTACGGATAGCTAGGGATTCACATTGATTGGGATTTGCAAGATATTGGGTCACAATTGATAGGAAGCCCTAGAAATTAGATCTAGATTTACGATTGGACTCCTCTATGATTGGTTTGCAAGAGATTGGACCAAAGCTAGGGGTTTCAATCGTGATTCTATACCAATACCCGTTTGTAAGAGATTGGACGAGTAGGAACTATCTCAACCTAGGTCGTAGCTCGTGTTTGCACGAGAGTGGGCTCGAGATACGATTGAACAATGATGTCGTTCTTCACGCTAGCGGCTTAGGTTAGGGTTTGCAAGAGATTGGGCCCTACCCTAGGTTTGCTATAGACTGGCAATAGCGCGAGAGCGTGAGCTTGGTTCTACATTTAGTTGCGACTAGTTCACCTAAAATTCAAGTCCAGCAATGATGAAACCCATGAATCACAACGATGAGATACGGTCCGTAGCGGGGATTCCCTATCCCTAGGCGCTTTTATTTTATTGATATTTCTATCGACATTCGAACGATTGTGACAATTTTACCCAAAATTATTCTCGACCATTTTGATAGCTAGGGGATTGGAAGGAGACACTGTCATTGTTCCTCCCTGAGTTCGATACCCGCTCGCCGCTACACTGTGCGCTTGCGGTAAGACTACGAGTCGCTTGTCCCGGGTGTGTGTACTCCCGGGGCACGATCAAGCAGCTACTTAAGTCGGGGGCGCTTCTTTTAAATCACAACGGAACCGACCTAGCAGCCCGAGCTCAGTCGGCCCAGTATATTACAAACAAGACCCCACCCCTAATTAACCCCCAAATAAAAAGCCCTAAACACAGCCGAGCTCGAGTTCCCCTCTCGCAAGCCCTAATCTGCTTGATCCCTCACTCGATCGACCACCGCCGTACATGCTTCCTGAGTGTCGTCACACCCCACTCGGTCCGACCACTCCTCACACTCCATTCCTTCCCTCACTCTACCCTCTCTCTCCCTGCATGTCTCTCTCTCTCTCTCTTTAATTCCTCATTTGAACCCCAAAATCAATTCATTTCTAATCTTGAACCCCAAACCCGATTAATTCCTTTAATTTTTTATTTATACTTACACTATCATCTAATGCAGGTACACTTGGAGCGTTAGGAAGCTGCGCTTGGTTTTGGATTGTGTTCGCCGCTTAGGATAAGCTTGGGGGAAGATTCGCTAGGAGACTCCGAATTCACATTGCCGTCATGCTTCTCAGGATTTAGTACACTCGTTCCTCTCTATACTTTATATCACTATATCTTATGTTTGCACCCGGTCGCCTGTTACACTCACGATGACACCTAGGACACGCAGTAGTAGGAAGCCTACGATGAAGAGGAGGAAAGCCGATGACTCCGGTGCTTCTTCTTCTTGCTGGGCATGCCATCGACCATCTACACCACCCCCATCATTCACATCCCCTACATTGTTGGGGATGTATGCCCTCAGTTCATTTGTATTTTATGCAAATGATTTTTTATAATAGATGTGGGAATTTTGCATATGATGCAAAAGGAATTAAATGTGTCGTAAAATGTTTACATGCATATTTAGTATAATAAACGTGTGGAAATAGTTACCGAGATGATGGGATCTTCCCGGTCTAAACGCAGGTTTAAACCACGTCAAAAACGAACACCAAATGCACAAAATAGAGCCAAAACAGTGAAAAAGCCAAATTTGGCTAAGCGGGTCGGGCATCCGCTTAGCGGGCGCCCGACCCGCCTGGAGGCCACATAGTTATTTTTAACCCAGTTTTGTGTGACGGCTGCAGTTTTGCGAAAAACTTGTTTTGGGCTATGTTTGGACACTCGTTTGATGGGTCAAACGAACTCGGAATGACGTGTTATTTCTTCCTACGGGTTCATCGTTCAACTCTCTTTGATTTGATAAGTTGTATCACATGCGAAGCTCAACGGTGAGGGAGGAAAAAATTGCTAAGTTTGGCCTTTGTGAAAGGCAAAATTTAATTAATTTTTTCTCCAAAACCTTAGTCCCACATCGAATATGGAGTGAAGAGGAGGGGTCAGCCGCCTATATAAATAGGGGTCTACCCCCGTCTTGAAACTCGTCCCAAGCTCCAGATCTAAGTATCTCCATTAAATGTGAGTAAGCCCGGATCTAATCTTAAATTAAATATTCTCTTTCTCCCAAATTTCTTCTTTGCTCCTATTCGGGCTCTAGCAAAGCTACGAAGGAGCTCGGATCGGATCCGAAGTCTTGACGGAGGATCCACTCAAGGTGAAATCTTCTTTGGTGCGTGGTTGGCTCGGTGACAAGGGTGTTGCTCGCCGCGGGACGCGCTGTGGTTCGGAAAGCAATTTGTCTTGGGACAAGGTGCGGCTCGAGACACAGTTCGGCTCGGGAGAAGCGGCACAGGGCCAAAGAAATGTTACTGAAAACAATGCTTCGCTTTCTGCAGAAACGAAGTGAAAGGTTTGTAGTTTAAATTAAGCATGCATTTATAAATTACAACTGTTAAATAGATCTATCCTTAGTGGTTGGTCGGACCCAACCTCGGGATAGTAGAGATCTTGGCTAATGTTTGTTCCCTTTAGGGCTTAACTTAAAACTGTTTTAAGTTTATTTTTCGCTGCTGTTTTGATAACTTCGTCCGACCGACTTAGGCCGGACGTTGTATTTATGGCCCTAAAGACCAATAAAACCCTACAGTGGTATCCGAGGCATTGGTCTACATTGATCTATAGTTTTGCAATTTATAAAGGGTTATTTAGTACCTGTACCCTACGGTTTCGCCGTATTTAGTAACAAACCCCCTGATGTATTCAATATTAGGGAGACTCCCCGCCCCGTTAACTACGTGGCGATTGACCAAGATCAACTGTTAGAGTGATGTGCGCTGACTAAAATACTCTTCCATTAAAAACATTCACCCCTTTATATCATATCGGGAATTTTCATCTTCCCCCCCAACGTCTCTAAGCTCGGGCTACCAAAATTGAAGCTGAAATCAGGTATGGTAATGAAGGTAAGCCCCCACCCCAAACCCCCCTCATCCCCCACCCCCTCCCCCTCCTCACGCCTGCCGAGCACAGATCCCTCATCCCCCTCCTCACGCCTGCCAAGCACAGACCCCTCACTCCCCCTTCAATTTGTGAAACCCTAAGCCCCTGAGTATCTTTTGCAGTTCACGATCTGCAAGGCCAATGGACATGTTGCCGATCAATGTTGCATCCCCAACTCACCATGCGACATTAGGGGGTGTAATGGCAGTAGAAGACTTCGCGTGTCAACACGTGCCCAAAGCATGAATCGAATATTTCTTCGCTGTGACACATCCACTTGCAAATCTTTCCGCTGGTTGGACCAAGCAACCCCCACAGTAGTTGTGAATGAATGGGAGACACCACCAAAGTCGTTGGGTTGCTTCAGGTGTGTGACCCCGCACATTTTGTAAGGGATTGCCTGATGCAATTTGCTCAATGCAGAGCTCCAAATTATGGGGTGAAGTGTAGGGTGGTCACAAGCAAACAACCACATAGCTTTGGAAGGAAATTTGTTTCATGTCTCCAACCTGGGTGACTATTTTCAGTGGCTTAACCAAGCAACACCCACCAAACAGAGGAATGTTGAAGATGGAGAATCAAGTTCACCAAACACATTCAAGGGTTCTGTTGAATTGAAGATTAATATGGAGGGGAGTCTAGTGTGGAGATCAAGTTGAATTTGGAGGATGGTTATCATGCAATGAAGGGGATATAAAATGTTCACCTCTAGTTCATGTTATTAAGGGGATGACTATGGGGTTGATGAAATGCACGGTAATGGTGATGATAATATGCAATGTAAGGGGGGATGAAATGCAATGTAAGCAGGGTGATGATATGTACTGTAAGGGGGTGCTGATAGGCAGTGCAATGAAAACTTGTTATCCGAATGCCCTGTTATGAATGCAATACATGGTTGACATAGTATGATGTATACAAATATAACAATGCCACCATGATAATAAACATACCACCATGACAATAAACATACCAGTATTCCAAGATAACATACAACATAACAATGCCACCATGACATAAACATACCACAATGACAATAAACATAACAGTATTCGAAGATAACATACAAACATAACAATGCCACCATGACATAAACATACCACAATACCAGTATTCCAAGATAACATACAAACATAACATTGCCACCATGACATAAACATACATCCATGACACATCAGTAGTTCACTGCTTACATATTACCCTCCACAAGAGCATACCCCATACCACAGACAAAATATTTCCATTGTTACAAATAAACCTTGCTTCACATGCTTTACAAATTTTTTCCAACCATGCTACACAAAATATATCCTGACAAAGTATATTTCCAACTATGCTACACTATATATATCCTGACAACTGCATATCAACCTTCCTTCTGCATATCACATGCCTTGAGGTGGAATGCCAAACCTTGGACCTTGGCATGCTGCACTTCTCATACGAGATGATCCAGTGGTGCTGCCTTGAGTTCCTGGAGTGCATTGAGTGCCTGGAGTTCCTTCATCATGCCTACCACCATGACTTGCTGCACTACTCATTCCTGAAGCTGACATCTGAGTAACCGCGAGACGTGCACAACCCAAGTAGGATGCACACGCTCACCTCCCAAGGGTAGGAGTGTCAAAGCAATATAATCCTATAAGTATGTGGTCGAATCCATAGAAATAATTCGTTTCACATTCAGAATCTCTGGTTAAGGAAAGGCTAAAGATGTTGGTACGACCAACTAAACTAACAAGTATCGTGTGAGGGAGTGTGGTGGTAAGACAGTCGAGCCAAATCCAAGGTAGGTAGGGGTGGAGACCAGAGTAGGGAGCTAGTCAAGCGAGGAGAAGTGTGTGGAATGGGCTGTCGTTAGGGCTGTGAGTTGATTAGCAATCAGTTCATCCCAAATGAATCAACCCACGCATCCATTTCAAGGTATGCGGGGTTGTGCATGTTGGTAATGCCCTTAAGGCACACCGCCATTCTACGGCCCCACCAAGGGTAATGCACGATTCATTTGTGTGTTGATTAGTGGGTTGGAATCCCTAACTTAAGCTCGTGAGTCAATCCTTGCATCCGTGTCAATAGGATGCAAGGATGGTGCACGTAGGTTTGACCCTTAGGGTACACCACCGTTCTACGGCCCCGCCAAGAGTGGTGCACGACTCAATTAAATCTAGGGCATTAATCAAAACTATTAGCACCCATTTCAAGGTATGTTAATCCAATTAAATGTAAGGAATGAGCAATTACTATTCAAGCATACAAGCCCTAGGTAATCCCAATTCCACACCCTGTTGGCTCTAGGCCTTCATAATGAAAAGCAACTTGATAATAATAAATGAAGAGAAAATAACATTCATCACAAACTGTAACGGCCGCTTTCCGACCGTTCGTATTTTCTACGTGCACGTACTTTTCGTGCACGTATTTTATTTGGCTCTTTCTTGGTTTCAGTATATACGATGTGATATGCCGTTGTGACCGTCTGGAAGTGTAGAATTTTATTGTAATTTTCGGGAACATCATTTCACGGCTCGTTTTCTCGCAAAACAGCTTTGAATGGAAGGGCGTTTTGGTCTTTTGGCCTCAATACTCGGTTCCCGATTTTACGATAATTTTTGGTAGGTGTAGCACATGATCGGACCCCGTAGCCCCGTACTTCTCGTCTCCACGATCGTCCCGGTATTTTCGGATTATTTTTCCGATACCCGTTGTGGAAGATATCCCCTAATCAATTTGCAACCGTTGATTAGCCTAATCCAATTTCGAAATTCAAATCTTAATCTAATCTTGGGAGAATCTCTTACGTATCATGAAATTGTTTCCTTCACCACTTGGTACCCCTAACTACACCCCCTCCTCTCACATACCCTCTCTCCTAGTCACTTAAACACACCACTTTCCTATGTTGTATAGCAAATTTTCATCTCTTAAAAACCAACACAACCGAAACCTAGAGGAAAACCGCACAACCCATTTCAGCCGCCGCCACCTACGTTTTTCTCCCCTTCTCGCCGCTGGTGAGAGGCCGCCGGCCATCCCCAACTCCGGCCATCTCTCCATATCATTTCCCTCTCCTATCTCCTCCCTCTCTTCCTTAAAAGCCATTGAAAATCACCCATGGCCGCAAGCTTTCATCCGCCCAGATTTCCGGCCACCTTGCCGCCGCTCTCCGGCCACCAATGCCACCAAGGCGAGCCCCCGGCCTCCCCTAACCTCCAGCAACTCCTCCACCTCCTTCTCCTCCATCTCCTCCTCTCCAAGGCCCCCAAAACCCAAGAGAAAACCCCATAGCCGAAAAAACTATGAAGCTGTGAACCCATCGCCAGAAAACGTCCGCTGCCGCCACTCCGGCCACCCCCTCCGACGAACTCCACCACTGTCGGACTCTTATCGAACCCCCTGATCATCTCCAACTCCTCTTATCCTCTTCCCTCATCTCTATACCCCTCAAAACATTTTCAAACACAACCCAAACGACAGTTTTACAGATCTGTGCCACCGCCGGGAAAACTCACGCCCACCGACCATCCGGCCACCTATGACGACCACCCTACCACTGTTGGATTCCTATCGAAACCCCATACCAACTGCAATTTCCCTTATACTCATACCCCACATGTAGCTCTCGAAATCCTCGTCGGAACACGCCGTATCAGCTGTTTTTTACAGATATGGAAGCTGAACTTCGACGCCCACGCAGGATCACCTCCGACCACCACTGGCAACAAATCCACTTCGTTGGCTTCGTCTTGAAGTCCTTTACCTTCTGCAAATTCCCGTTTTCTCTGTTCGTCGCTGGAATTCCGCTGAGACGCGCGACAACGGACGTTGCGCAAATCTGTCCTCTCCGGCTTCTCACGACCACCCACCACCGTACGCCCATGCCGTCGGCCACCCACTGGGCCGAGCATCTTTTTCTGGTCCTACTTCATCTATTGACAGCCCCCTTGGACTCTCGGAGTTCACGTGCGTTGCCACACGCATGTACTTTTAGCCGACGTCGCCGTTATCATGAAGATCCATTGCGCTACTCACAACGGGAGGCGGATCGCTGTTAGCTCGCTGATTTCACGCCACCACCCCGCTATCCAGAGGTACCTCGCTGCGCTACCCGTGGCCAAGGAGTTCCAGACGACGTCGACGTTTCGCCGTTCAGACCCGACTTCCGCTTGTTGGACGACATCACGAGGTTGGTTTCCCTAACAAGTAGTAAAACCCACACCGTAGCTAACCAAAATCTAAACTAAAATTGGTCAACTTGAACTAAATTTACTTTCAGCATCTGTAAAACACTGCTCACCGTAGGAAAGATCGACAATTGGACAATTTTCTGTGCACATAGGGTAGACGTCGATCTAGAATGAACAAACATCAAAAACGTGACTTTTTTACTGTTAGGATAGTCCAGACAATTTTAGAAACAAACCCTAATAGGACTTGATGAAAATCGCGACCTGACACCGTCGCCGTGACACTGTTTCAGACGGACTACCACGGACGTGACGACTGGACGTGACGACCCGGACAGACGACACACTCGCCACCGCAGGCAAGTGTACTTCACTTGCGCTTTTGGCCGTGCCTTGGTATTAAACTGCTAGAACTATTAGAATGTGAACAAATAGAATCGGACGTGAAATGATAGCGTCCGGGACGCCCTGACGACCTAGACTTGACGACGAAGTCTAGGCGTAACAACAACAACTTTCGACACCGTAGGGTTATCTTGTGTGTGGGGGCATGTGGACACCGTAGAAGAACTATCCCTGTCATGTCACGTCGTGTCTTATTTTGCATAGCCGACGGGCAATAGGGCACTCTCCGAGCGATCCCTTGTACTGATACACAGCCTATAGGCAATGAGACGCTCACCTAACGGAGTGGGTGATCTTTGTTACGGAACACCTACGGGATGCTCGGCACCCACCTAGCAGAGTGAGTGTCCCAGTAGACCGAGAGGATAGAAACGCTCACCTAGCAAAGTGAGTGGTCATATACAGTAGTACGGTTTCACCTACGAGGCGTCCTTCGCTCACCTAGCAGAGTGAGAGATACGCTACCGATCGTGGGGTTAGAGGCACTCACTTAGCAGAGTGAGTGGCCCTATATTGTCTTGTCTTGAGCACTTGGGTTTGGGGTAGGGTTGAGCGTGCACACGGGGAGAGGGTCTGATCCCCCTCGAACCGTAAGGCTTGAACCCTTCGAGTCACACGTGTCTTGTCATGTCTTGTCCTGTCCTGTCTTGCTTATCTTGTCGAGTCTTGTCACGACCCCTTTAGGATAGTCCCGTAGTCGGTAGCACACGTTACGACTACTGCTTTCTACGCTTTACTTTCCTGCTACGTTTACTTCCTTTTGTTGCACTGTTATAACCCCAGCATGCTAATCAACCAGTAAACTGATGTTTAATAGTTTGGTACACTTGCAGTAAAGCCTAACCCTTTTTGTAGACTTTACCTGACGTACAGTTCCTTTCTTTTGGGTGCTGTACGTCAGGTGTCGAGCCAGAGTTCATGGACGAAGCAGACTTACCGGAGCACGTAGAGCCCGAGGATGTCGACACAGACTACGTGCTGACGAGGACCAGACCTTGAGGACTTTTCGGTCGCCACCTTTCAAAGGTTACTACTTTCAGTTTGCTCTTTTGGTAGTTTGTTGCCATGCTTAGGCTTCCCCCTCTTTAGACTTTTGTACTCGCTGGATATTAACTCTTCATATTAATGAATGCAACTTTCTTTCTGTACTTTCTGTTGTTTCAAACTTTATAAATGCAAGAACCTGACAACCTTAAAATGGTACCCCTACAGACGCTTATTGGGTCCGAGCTTTCTCAGCTCTGGCCCAAGCGGGCCTTAGTCATGCTTCGCCTCCGTTGTTTTGGGAAGTGGGGCGTGACAGGTTTTAGTGGTGGCCCATGCAGGTCTTGCAAAAAGTTCGGAACAATAAGAGTACCGCATTCATTTAATATCCATGTACAAGTCTAAATTAGGTTTTCCTATTCTTAGATGGTAGGAAGACTTAGATAGACGTCCAGGTTTGATAGTCAGGCGCCTTGGTTAAGATTTAGTCATACACGTCTTAGGATAGCCTAGTAGCCCTCACTTGACTCTGACCGTGTTAGATTTCTAGAGGCCTTATTTTAGTCGTTCGCTCGGGTCCATCGACTTCGGGCCCAATGGAACATAATCTTGATTCTCTTAGGGCCCTTCCCTGAGATCTCTCTATTACAGTCTAGTTCATTAGGAAGTCTTAGTGCTGATTTTCCCCTGATCTTTAGACGGCCCGATAATTAGGAATCTCTGATTTCTAGCATCTTTCTAATCATTACATATCTGTGTTGCCGAATGTAGGATTTTCCCGTGACTTTTCATAAGTCATATCCTAGGCGTAGTTATGTTTCGATCATGCGACCATATCTCTTGCTCCCGATTCGCGTGACTACTTCATGTTGTTCATCATCAAACATTGACTTTTCCCCATTACCATCCTGATCATTCAAAAAAAAAGTATTTTCAATACTATTTTTGGATTTCCCTTCTAGGATAAATTCTTTGAAAACATTTAGCCTGAACTTAAACTTTCTACTTTTCAGTTGATTTAAATTTATTCTTTGAATTTCGAAACTTTCTCACTGAAACCTTTAAACTACTTATCGTATAATATCCTTCTAACCTGTATCTTTCATACTCATATAAATGCCATATTTCGTTCAAAAAAAATATTTTCTAAACCTTACTTATATTTTCCCTAATTCGATATGCAATTTTCCCTTTCTTACACTTCACTGTTAAGACGTATTTCAAATGACTCATCGCAAATTTTTTTTTAAAATTCTTTTCTAAACTTATCAGTGTGACAATCCTATACTCATCGTATTCGTACGTCCAAGTTTTATAAAAACCTATCTCCATTTGCCAAAACAATCACTTCATTTTCATACTCATTATTTTCCTCGTCAAAATACTTTATTTCGTATTTTAAACTTATATCATCTACACGTTTTTTGTCACTTACATTTTATAAGAATATTAATATATCTCTTTTCCCTACTTAATTAATCACCACTATATTTCTGTTTTCATATAACTAAGCTATTCCCTTGTCCATGTCCATCCGAACAGGCTCATCCCGATCTTGTTTCGTTTCGCTATTCGATTCGGATTCTCCACTATTGTTTAGCTATCTCATTAGTGCTTGTTGTTACCTGTGTCAACTCTAGTTTAGAGTGGGCCCATTGGTTTTGTGATGTTGTCGTAGTGCATGTGTATAGGTAGAGTGTGTGGACCAGTACGAGTGTGCTACCTTTAGGATATTAGCGATTGTCTCTTGTGTCGTGTATGTATACTCAGTGTGGTCCGTGATATACGTATAGGTTGTCTGAATGATGGTATTCATATAGGCATGGATAGCGTCATAGCGGGCAATTCCTTAGACTTAGTCTTTTCGTACTATTGTATAGCTTATCTTTGGTTGCATGTGACTGTATCAAACTTTTGTCTTCTTTTTAAATCAAATCCTTAAAGTTTGAAACTAGCTCACATGATCACGACCCCTTATTCTCCCTCAACCATTACCACCACTCCACACGTTTTTACCCACATATTTTAAAAATATGTCATTGGCCTTAAATTTTCCTTTTCCTTCTCCCTTCTTTCTTTCTTCAAAATGTTGTGTTTATTGTTGTTATATTATTGGGACTAGCTATTGTTATTATAGGACCTTGTGTGCGGGTATGTATAGTGTGTGGTGAGATGTGTAATAGTGATGATTAATTGATTTTGGGACACCAAGATAGGAGATTGGAATCGTTGGATGAAAACAATAAGCTATCCAGGACTTATTTATAATACAAATGTGTGACGGACTCAATGGAGAATTCTGGTTGGACGAAATTATATACAAAGGGATGAGAACTTATCGACCCGAAACTTGGACGAGTGATAGATAGGAGTAACTATGGAGGTATAGTATGATTGAGAGTGATCATGAGAATGAGTAGAACATTTAAAGCATCAAGACCTGAATGTTAGGTTGGCGTGAGAAGATGTTGGAAGTAACACGACGTGTTGATACGAATAAATGGTTAGGTAGACGGATTTGGTATGATTAAGAGATTAGATGATAGGGGTAAGGATAGATGTGGCTTGATGGTTCATAGATTAAGGAGAATGAATTTATGGAGTTAATATGATGGAGAATATATTGGGGACGTGATGATTGTTGAATTGTAGACATTAATGTGGATTTATAGTTAAGTGTTTGGGTGTGATTCTAGTTGTAGCATTAGCCACTGGAGAGACGGGTTATGATGGATTATTTGAGGAACGTTGTTTGAAGTTAAAGGATTTGCGATCACTATGTGTAGATATGGGAGTTGCGGGTGTAAGTGTGTATAGATATTATTAATATTAGTATAAGTGATTTCGAGGACGGAATCATTTCTAAGGTGGGTAGAATGTAACGGCCGCTTTCCGACCGTTCGTATTTTCTACGTGCACGTACTTTTCGTGCACGTATTTTATTTGGCTCTTCCTTAGTTTCGGTATATACGATGTGATATGCCGTTGTGACCGTATGGAAGTGTAGAATTTTATGGTAATTTTCAGAAACGTCATTTCACGGCTCGTTTTCTCGCAAAACAGCTTTGAATGGAAGGGCGTTTTGGTCTTTTGGCCTCAATACTCGGTTCCCGATTTTACGATAATTTTTGGTAGGTGTAGCATGCGATCGGACCCCGTAGCCCCGTACTTCTCGTCTCCACGATCGTCCCGATATTTTCGGATTATTTTTCCGATACACGTTGTGGAAGATATCACCTAATCAATTTGCAACCGTTGATTAGCCTAATCCAATTTCGAAATTCAAATCTTAATCTAATCTTGGGAGAATCTCTTACGTATCATGAAATTGTTTCCTCCACTACTTGGTACCCCTAACTACACCCCCTCCTCTCACATACCCTCTCTCCTAGTCACTTAAACCCCCCCTCCCCTTTCCTATATTGTATAGCAAATTTTCATCTCTTAAAAACCAACACAACCGAAACCTAGAGGAAAACCGCACAACCCATTTCAGCCGCCGCCACCTACGTTTTTCTCCCCTTCTCACCGCCGGTGAGAGGCCGCCGGCCATCCCCAACTCCGGCCATCTCTCCATATCATTTCCCTCTCCTATCTCCTCCCTCTCTTCCCTAAAAGCCATTGAAAATCACCCATGACCGCAAGCTTTCATCCGCCCAGATTTCCGGCCACCTTGCCGCCGCTCTCCGGCCACCACGGCTACCAAGGCGAGCCCCCGGCCTCCCCTAACCTCCAGCAACTCCTCCACCTCCTTCTCCTCCATCTCCTCCTCTCCAAGGCCCCCAAAACCCAAGAGAAAACCCCATAGCCGAAAAAACTGTGAAGCTGTGAACCCATCGCCGGAAAACAGCCATCGCCGCCACTTCGGCCACCCCCTCTGCCGAACTCCACCACCGTCGGACTCTTATCGAGCCCTTCGATCATCTCCAACTCCTCTTACCCTCTTCCCTCATCTCTATCCCCCTCAAAACGTTTTCAAACCCAACCCAAACGATAGTTTTACAGATCTGTGCCACCGCCGGGAAAACTCATACCCACCGGCCATCCGGCCACCTATGACAACCACCCTACTGCCGTTGGATTTCTATCGAAACCCCCTACCAACTGAAATTTCCCTTACACTCATATCCCACCTGTAGCTCCCGAATTCCTCGTCGGAACACGCCGTATCGGCTGTTTTTTACAGATCTGGAAGCTGAACTCCGACACCCACGCAGGATCACCTCCGACCACCCCTGGCAACAACTCCACTACCATTGGCTTCGTCTTGAATTCCTTTACCTTCTGCAACTTCCCATTTTCTCTGTTCGTCGCGGAAATTCCGCTGAGATGCACGACAATGGACGTTGCGCAAATCTGTCCTCTCCGGCTTCTCACGACCACCCACCGCCGTACGCCCACGCCGTCGGCCACCCACTAGGCCGAGCATCTTTCTCTGGTCCTACTTCATCTATTGACAGCCCCCTTGGACTCTCGAAGTTCACGTGCATTGCCGCACGCACGTACTTTTAGCCGACGTTGCCGTTATCGTGAAGATCCGTTGCGCTACTCGCAACGGGATGCGAATCACTGTTAGCTCGCTGATTTCACGCCATCACCCCACTGTCCATAGGTACCTCACTGTGCTACCCATGGCCAAGGAGTTCCATACGATGCCGATTTTTCGCCGTTCAGACCCGACTTCCGCTTGTTGGACGACATCACGAGGTTGGTTTCCCTAACGAGTAGTAAAACCCACACCGTAGCTAACCAAAACCTAAACTAAAATTGGTCAACTTGAACTAAATTTACTTTCAGCATCTGTAAAATGCTGCTCACCATAGGAAAGATCGACAATCAGACAATTTTCTGCGCACATAGGGTAGACGTCGATCTAGACTGAACAAACATCAAAAACGTGACTTTTTGACTGTTAGGATAGTCCCGACAATTTTAGAAACAAACCCTAATAGGACTTGATGAAAATCGCGACATGACACCGTCGCCGTGACACTGTTTCAGATGGACTACCACGGACGCGACGACTGACGAGACGACCCGGACAGACGACACACTCGCCACCGCAGGCAAGTGTACTTCACTTGCGCTTTTGGCCGTGCCTTGGTCTTAAACTGCTAGAACTATTAGAATGTGAAAAAATAGAATCGGACGTGAAATGATAGCGTCCGGGACGCCCTGACGACCTAGACTTGACGACGAAGTCTAGGCGTAACAACAACAACTTTCGACACCGTAGGGTTATCTTGTGTGTGCGTGAGTGTGGACACCCAAGAAGAACTATCCCTATCATGTCACGTCGTGTCTTGTTTTGCACAGCCTGCGGGCAATAGGGCACTCTCCGAGTGATCCCTTGTACTGATACACAGCCTGTAGGCAATGAGACGCTCACCTAACAGAGTGGGTGATCTTTGTTACGGAACACCTACGGGATGCTCGGCACCCACCTAGCAGAGTGAGTGTCCCAGCAGACCGAGAGGATAGAAACGCTCACCTAGCAGAGTGAGTGGTCCTATACAGTAGTACAGTTTCACCTACAAGGCGTCCTTCACTCACCTAGTAGAGTGAGAGATACGCTACCGATCGTGGGGTTAAAGGCACTCACCTAGCAGAGTGAGTGGCCCTATATTGTCTTGTCTTGAGCACTAGGGTTTGGGGTTGGGTTGAGCGTGTATACAGGGAGAGGGTCTGATCCCCCTCGAACCGTAAGGCATGAACCCTTCGAGTCACACGTGTCTTGTCATGTCGTGTCCTATCCTGTCTTGCTTGTCTTGTTGAGTCTTGTCACGACCCCTTTAGGATAGTCCCGTAGTCGGTAGCACACGCTACAACTACTTCTTGCTACGTTTTACTTTCCTGCTACGTTTACTTCCTTTTGTTGCACTGTTATAACCCCAGCATGCTAATCAACCAGTAAACTGATGTTTAATAGTTTGGTACACTTGCAGTAGAGCCTAACCCTTATTGTAGACTTTACCTGACGTACAGTTCCTTTCTTTTGGGTGCTGTAAGTCAGGTGTCGAGCCAGAGTTCATGGATGAGGCAGACTTACCGGAGCACGTGGAGCCCGAGGACGTCGACACAGAGTACGTGCTAACGAGGACCAGACCTTGAGGACTTTTCGGTCGCCACCTTTCAGAGGTTACTACTTTCAGTTTGCTCTTTCGGTAGTTTGTTGCCATGCTTAGGCTTCCCCCTCTTTAGACTTTTGTACTCGCTGGATATTAACTCTTCTTATTAATGAATGCAACTTTCTTTCTGTACTTTCTGTTGTTTCGAACTTTATAAATGCAAGAGCTTGAAAAACTTAAAATGGTACCCCTACAAACGCTTATTGGGTCCGAGCTTTCTCAGCTCTGGCCCAAGCAGGCCTTAGTCATGCTTCGCCTCCGTTGTTTTGGGAAGCGGGGCGTGACACAAACCAACAATCAAACAACTATTTAATGATTCTCACATTCATTTAATAATCATTCAAATATTCATACAAATCAAGAGAAACCAATAGCTACAAGAGAGGGGAAAGAGATTACCAAATGAATCCCTAAAACCCCAAGCTTTCCCCTTCCTTGCTCCTCCTCCAAGCTCTCCTAGCCTCCAATGGCCTCCAAGCCCTTGCCCTAGCTATTGGGGAAGAAGAGGGGGTCTAAAACCCCCTAATGAAACAGTAAATCCGAGATAGGAGCCGCTGGAAATCTCTACAGGCGAAATAAGCCCTCAATTCGCATTGCGGGTCGGAATTAGGCATTGTGGGTCGGGTTTTCGAGCACCCGACCCGCTGGCAGACGAAACAGCGCATGCCTACGCTCTTGAGGCGGAGCGGGCTGGGTCGGACCCTGGCCCACGTGACATCCGCCCGCTCGAAGAGCGGGCGGGCTTAGAAGCCCGCTTATAGTCACGCGGGGCACGTGCGGGGCACGTGCCCCCTCATCGCTTCATCTCGTTCGAAAGACGGGCGGCTTCCGGCCGTCCGATCTGCGCCACGTGGCGCTGCGAGATTGCATCACGTGGCGCCCATTAAAATCCCATATTTTCCTTTTTTTTCTCCCCCTTTTTTCCTCCAAATAATTCACCAAAAATACCTAGAAATCCCAGAAAAATCGCAGAAAATTCTAAAAAATCCCTAAGACTCCCAGGAGTACCTGAAAAATATAGGAAGGAGAAATTAGTCTATATAATGATGTTTAGTGCAAAGAATACAAATAATCTCTAATATGCAACATAAAGTGAAATTATACCCAAAAGAGCAAGATTAAGCCTAATCTTTAGCACAAAATAGGGGTAGTTAGGGGGTATAAATATACACCAACTAGTATTTTGCTAGTCCCTAGAAAAATAAGCGATAATTACGGATTAAATGGAAAAACATGAACCAAATTTAAGATATCATCATGGCATCCCTCATATGTGATTTCCAATCGATTCCAAAGCTAATATACACAATGTATGCAAGTAAACAATAAATGATATTCTCCTCAATCTGATTCTAAGAAAAGTAAGGAAATAAGCATGTATCACATTCTTTGGGAAGATGCGCACATGGCAAAATTTTCAATTTTCATGGAAATGGCCAAAACCAAAATAAATTCCTTCTAAGTGGTGGAAGATGAGATTGCATCATTTTTGAAGCGTATTCTTTCATTTATTCATTCAATTTTTCCTTTTCTTTTTCTCTCTTTTTTGTATTCTTTTTGTTTTAGTATGTTTATGTTTTGCATTCACGCAATAATGCTATGAAATGCAAACACGGCCACATTTGCATACACGCTACGACGCTATATAGGCAAATGGATGGAATGATCCCCTAAATCTCATTTTTGGCTTCCTTCCCAATGTTTCGTGGGGCACCGGCTACTCAATTTGATTAGAAAACCCATTCACTTATGTTAATTCTATTTCTCTTCCTAAACATGAATTATCAACTCATCCACCCACTCCTTAAAAGGAAAGTAAAACATACATCATTGGCCACATCCAATCCAATCAAAAACTAAGCTACTCATCCCATTTCATGCAATTACTTACACCAAACTATTCCCGAATTATTTCAAAGAGAGCATCAAAACATATAAAATCGTTTCATACATGGCATATTAGCATTTGACTCCAAAATGGAAAAGAAATTAAAACACGCCAATCAAACATCTATAAATTTAATACCAAAGTAATAATCCGAATAAATTGCATAGATTAAGCATGTAGGGACTAAGCAAAAGAAATGTGATGGAAGCAAGGATGGAGGCATCAAAATGATATGCTCAAATTGAATGAATGATGATGATGAATGAGAAAATTTTTATTAACATCAAAAATTTTCAAATCTACCCAAAACTAGCACCCAACTTCATAGTTCACTCCCCCCAACTAGAAATGAGCATTGTCCTCAATGGTTGAAATGAAACTAGATATTATTTAATGATGCTAGAGGGAAAACACACATACTAAAGCAAACTAAACTAAAAAGTTTATTTTTTTTCTTTTATTTACACTAAGGAAAGGAAGGAATACACCTTAGCAAAAGGCGGATCCTGAATGTGTAATGGTGGAGGCAGCTGATCTATCATGTCCTTAAGTTCCTCGGCCAGCTACTTTGGAAACGCTGCTCCTCCACTTTCTGTGGATCCTAGCAACACAGCTCCCAGCATCTCCCTAGAATGTGCTACTGTGTCCTACGGGAGACAAGCTGTGTCAATCCAAGGAAAATAAGTTAGACTTCCAATGAAGGAAGTCCAAATAGGGTCGTCATAATAAAAATAAGGATATGAATATGTATGACGACAATCTGAATCTAAGATATATGGAGATGAAGATTGAGATTCAAAAATGAAGGGAAAAGTGTGATGAGAACTTCCCTGAATGGCGATGCTATTACCTGACTGATGCGACTCCTCAGGAGGAGGGTGAAATGGCTGCAGGGGCAAGTATGGAGGAGAAGGCAGCACAGGCTAAATGTAGATCATCTCGCAGTCACTGTCGCTTGCTGCAACCTTATCAGCGGAAGTAATGGCCTCTACAGTCATCCTTGGACTCTGTGGTCCACCCTGAATATCCTTGTCCTGGATGATGAACTGATGCATGTCCTGAGGTGTCTGAAGTAATGGCTATTGAACTGAATCTGAAGAGAGGGAGGGCTCGGGCTCCAAAATAGTCTGTAGGCTGTATCCCGTGCACTCATCCTTCTCAACATCACCATAGTAAACCATCTCAGCAGTCCAACCAAGATGCTCGCACACCTCCAGCTGTGGTAATGGATCAGACATGCAATGTGACTCAGGCTCTTTGATGTCATCTATCTCACTCTTGCCTGGATACATCTCCATCTCATCATCACCACCAACCCAACGAAACTGCATCCTGTCTCCATCGTGGGTGCACTCCATCGTCCATCTCCTCCTGATCCTCAATATGTAATCTTTCAATATCCTCTACCTGGCTCTCATGCGACCCAACATCCTGCTCTGCTAGATATCCCATGGGGTCGCAAGAAAAAAAGCCCAAAAGTGTCTCCTCAGATTGGTACTAGACCTGCTGCTCTGCATCCTGAAGTGGAACCAGGGACTGGCCATCATCATCATATCCAAGTGACGGCTCTCCAGATGGTGCAGTCTGCTCCCACTCTGCAAGGTCCCTCAGGTACAACCATACATCCTCTGTAGTGTATGCAAAGAAATCTCCACTGCTGCTCATCTGCACAAAGTCCCGTGTGGACGGCTGCAACCCTGTGTAGAAAATCCGAAGAAGATCCTCTGCACTGAAAGCATGACATGGACACCCAAGCACTAAATTATCGAACCTCTCCAAAACCTGACAGTAAGTCTCACCGTCAAACTGGACAAAGCTCTCCATGTGTTCCTCAAATGCCTGGCGCATCTGTACCTGATTCCTGTAATAAATAGGAAAGAAAGCTAGAAGGAAATCAGTCTGAAAAGAAAGCCATGTAGAAAAAGAAGGATAAGCATCAAACCAAATTTTAGCATCGTCTCTCAAAGTATATGTGAACACTTTAAAATAAATAAAATCTGCACAAGTGTTCTCATCAAACAAATCCCAAAACTCTTTTCTACACCATTTCTCAAACTTTGGCATAAATGAACTAGGATTTTCCAACCCCATACCGTGAAAGAACAGTGGGAGTTGGGAATCCTCCACATCAGCATCGCTAAAGTTTGAAAATGAATCCATAAAAAAATTTTATATGCTAAAGATTTTAAAAATAAAGGAAAGAAAGAAAGAAAAATGACTCAAAAAGTATAAAACAAACAACCAAAAAGACTCAACACAAAGCTGGAAGTACTACACCTAAAGTGTCCAAAACCAACCAAAAATGTGAGTGTGAAAACTGTTGTCCCCGGCAACGGCGCCAAATTGATTGACCGTGAGACATGCACAATCCAAGTAGGATGCACACGCTCACCTCCCAAGGGTAGGAGTGTCAAAGCAATATAATCCCGGTAAGTACGGGGTCGAATCCACAGAGACAATTCGTTTCACATTCACAATCTCAATTGGTTAAAGAAAGGCTAAAGATGTTAGTACGACCAACTAAACTAACAAGTATCATGTGAGGGAGTGTGATGGTAAGATGGTCGAGCCAAACCCAAGGTAGGTAGGGGTGGAGACCAGAGTAGGGAGCTAGTCAAGCGAGGAGAAGTGTGTGGAATGGCCTGTCGTTAGGGCTGTGAGTTGATTATCAATCGGTTCATCCCAAATGAATCAACCCACGCATCCATTTCAAGGTATGCGGGGTTGTGCACGTAGGTACTGCCCTTAAGGCACACCGCCGTTCTACGGCCCCACCAAGGGTAATGCATAATTCATTCATGTGTTGATTAGTGGGTTGGAATCCCTAACTTAAGCTCGTGAGTCAATCCTTGCATCCGTGTCAATAGGATGCAAGGATGGTGCACATAGGTGTGACCCTTAGGGTACACCGTTCTGCGGTCCCGCCAAGAGTGGTGCACGACTCAATTAAACCTAGGGCATAACCCATCAATCAACACTATTAGTACCCATTTCAAGGTATGCTAATCCAATTAAATGCAAGGAATGAGCAATTATTATTCAAGCACACAAGCCTTAGCTAATCCCAATTCCACATCCTATTGGCTTTAAGCCTTCGTAATGAAAAGCAACTTGATAATCATAAATGAAGAGCAAATAGCATTCATCACAAACCAACAATCCAACAACTATTTAATGATTCTCACATTCATTTAATGATCATTCAAATATTCATTCAAATCAAGAGAAACCAATAGCTACAAGAGAGGGAAAAGGGATAACCAAATGAAGCCCTAAAAACCCAAGATTTCCCCTTCCTTGCTCCTCCTCCAAGCTCTCCTAGCCTCCAATGGCCTCCAAGCCCTTGCACTCGCTCTTGGAGAAGAAGAGGGGGTCTAAAACCCCTTAATGAAATAGTAAATACAAGATAGGAGCTGCTGGAAATCGCTACAGGGAAATAAGCCCTCAATTCGCATTGCGTGTCAGAATTAGGCATTGCGGGTCGGGTTTTCGAGCACGCGACCCGTCGACAGACAAAACAGCACGTGCATGCACTCTTAAGGCGGAGCGGGCCGGGTCGGACCCCGGCCTGCTCGACATCCGCCCGCTTGAAGAGCGGGCTGGCTTAGAAGCCTGCTTCGAATGCGGGCAAAGCCCGCATATAGTCACGCGGGGGCACATGCGGGGCACATTCTTGACGTCCCCTAGATGTGAGCATGCAATGTGCTATGGGATTGGGGATGCGAGATTTAAATATTTATAACCGCAAGCGCACGGTGTTGTATTGTGGCTTGGGGGTCGAACACAGGGAGGCGTGGTTGTGCTTGTGTCAGATAGGAACCGATTCACCTTATGGGTGAGCTAGCCCGAATCGAATAATGGTTTGTCACGAATTGTAGATACAAGGTTTAACAATATAAAGAGAAACCTAGGACTTCGGTTTCCACCCTATCATGTTATTCTCGCTAATACACTCGGCGGATAGGAATACGATCGGAATTAGGGTCTAGTGGTGAGACGTTGCCTCTAAGAGTGATACCAGCGTCCCATGGGCCCGATATTCTGGTCGGTGCCCATGATGATACGTCGAACTACCCAGGTTCGGTCAGTGGGCATTTTCATGTCCATTAACACTGACCGACTCCGAGAGCACTAAGCTCGCAATGATAACTCCCAACATCTCATCCTGCCGTTCCCACGCGCTAGGATTCGATGCCTACGCTAAGGGTGTGAGCAATGGCTAGGGAGTCAACCGCCAAGTTTATTCCCCCTTGGCCCAATGGTCAAAGGCGGTCGTTTTCCTACCAATGACAATAAAACACCCCGCGTAACGAATAGATTCATAATCCCTATCGATTTTCTAGTCCTATGGACGCATTAGGGAGAACCCACGAAGGGGTTTCCACCAAATTCCCAGATTGGGAAACTACTCACACATATTAGCTAAAAAGCAATCTAAATGAAAATCGACCGTTAAAAACATAATCGGGCAATAGAAAGGAAGTAGTAGCAATGCAATTAACAATGTATCAAAGTTTCATAAAGATCTGAACACTTACAAATAACCAAAAAATTCTAGCCGTCGCAATAGAGAAAAGACAGAAAATAAAACACAGCCCCCGTTTCTGGAAACCTAGGGTTTATATATAGAAAACAACGTCACCCGATCGGTTGAAGGATCAACCGATCGGGTGACCTGCTTTGTTCTTCAGCAGCGCTCTTCGGAACTTCACCCGGTCACGCAATACGGTCGGTTGGCGGAAGCTGCTCATCGTTTGGATCTTGAGCTCATCAGGTGAACCGATCGGTTGATAAATCAACCGATCGGTTGGAAACGTCGCCCAAAAGACAGAAAGTCGCGACGTTTTGGCAAGGTCAGCTAGCCGACGGGTGAGCTGTTCGGGTCGTGTCTTTGAGGAAACGGCTACAGATGAACCGATCGGGTGAAGATCACCCGATCGGTTGGAATTCAGCTTCAATTTCCCGAGAAAACGGTTGGGTTGAACCGGTCGTCGAACCGTTCGGTTGGTGCTCTTGTTGCTTCAGCTGCTGTCCGGGTGGTGCACGCGTGCATCACCCGATCGGTTGGCTGTGTCCAACCGATCGGGTGGGGGCTGAAGATGGCGATCTTCGTCGTTTGACCCCCTGGATCACGTGTGACTCCTCCCGTTGCTCCGAGGACTTATGATATCTTCGTTATGTGTCCCCTATGCTGGCAAACTCCTGCAAACACACAAAAACACGGAAAAGTGAAAGAAAACAAGAAAACACGAGAAAATGGATATGAGACGGTGGAAAATTACGGAAAAACACAAAGAAGACGTGCGTGAATATATAAAATATACACACACGTCAAAATCCCCCAAGCTGAACCCTTCCTCGTGCTCAAGGAAGACGAGTGAGAGTAGGAGCTCGGAGGGAGAAAATAGAGAGGAAGAGAGAAAAAGAGAAATCGAAATCCTAAATCGCCCGTCAGGGCCAACAAAATCAAAAACGCCACACCAAGCGAGCAAACGACAAATCACCACACTAAACCAAAGAAAACGAGTCCAGACAAGTGCCGTGGGCCCACGTGGTGACGCGCGAGTGAGTGTGGTCGTGTGCTAGGAGATGGTGTCACTATCTACATTGTGCCATAAGCTCCATATACACAAATCCAAGAAATGACCCAAATATCGATTCGATTTGAAATAAGCGGCGAATATATAGCTCAAGTATGCATGAGAAGTGTGAGAATCGAAACGTATCATGCATCGGGGACTCCACAGCTAGGAACTAGGAAATCACCTCACTATTGCCTAGATAATAGCTAGAAAGTCCATATTTCAAGTGTTTTCGAAAACGATGGGGGTTGAGATGATGTGGAGAAGAACACTCGGTGCAAACTCTCGCCTTCCCTTTATTCTCGGTAGGTAGGGAAATATTCACACGCATTTTTTTGGGTTTTGGATATATGTATTTTTTTTTTGGTTTTTGGCTATACATATATTTTTTTCTTTCTTTTCTCTTTTCTTTTCTTTTTGTGTTTTTCTTTTCTCTTTTTTGGATTTTTGGGCTTTGGGGTATATACAAGTGTGTACTCTCCCAAGTGGGAGAACGATACACGACGAGGGGATTTGCACCAAGTAAAATAAAAAAGAAATCGGATTCTAAACACTTGGGCAAAGGAGAATTTTTTCGCTAATCAGAGCATATGCTAAATGGGTTATCCTAGTCCTAGTTGTGGAATCCCGACACATGCGAAATGAAGCATACGATATATAATATTCAAGCATACAGAAGCAGATAGGAGAAGCAAATACCACATATTCAAATCGAAGCATGATAATCTAGGGGTCATCCCTAGGACATGTATATAAATCAAAATCACAAAGTAGAAGCACACCAAACAGCTAAGCACGACACACGACTCACATAAAAGCAAGTGGACCCACGATGCATGAAATACAAGAGGGCTCGGCTTCCTAGGGTTAGTGAAAGTGAAAATCGAAGCTATGCTAGGTGTGTGTGTGATTTTAGTGGCAATTCATCATATAGGATCATCTCTAGGAGAAAGAGATAAGAAGAAGAAAAAAGAAAAAAGAAAAACACGAAGAAAACGACTCAAAAACGAAGAAAAAGACGCAAATGACGCACGAAGTGCGACTCCCCCAAGCTGAAACTTGCATTGTCCTCAATGCAACAGAAGTAAATACGGGAGGGCAATGAAAATGGGGGGAATACGCACCGACTCAAAAAGAAATGAAAAATAAGAAAAACACACATACGAAACTGAAGAATAAAGAAAATCACACCACACGACATATAAACAGAAAATAAAAGATAGAAAAATCACACCACACAACATATATAAACAAGCACACAAAAAGAAAATCACACGACAACACACAGAGAAAATGACTTCCCCCAAGCTAGACATGACAATGCTAGCGAGATGATATGATCATGAAAATGCAGAAATATGCGAGGGGGAGGTCAGAAAACAAAATGAAATCAAAAAGCAGGAGAGGAATCGTGCTAATCCTCCTCGGTGGAAGATGTGGGGGATACAGGGGAGTAGATGGGAGAAGTGACAGGTGTGCGGATGAGTGGAGAAAGGGGACGAGGTGATGGATCGGTGGGTGCGGAGGAAGTGTGGACGATGGGTGGTGTGGAGGTCATGATGGTGAGTGGAAGTGAAATGGAGACCAATGTGGTGGTGGATGGTGGGGGTACGGGGGTAGAGGGTGGAGAGGATGGTGGGGGAAGTGAACGTGATCGCACCTGCAATTTCTTGCGGTGCACGTATGGGGTGACGGAAGTGGATGGTAATGGATCTGTGGGGGCGACGGCGGTGCTCGTGAACGGAAGTGAAGTGGAGGGAATGGAAACTGTGTGTGTGAAGGAAGTGGTGGGAATGGATGAATGTGAAGGTGGGGCTGAAGATCATCGAGGCAGTGAAGGTGGTGGAGAAGGGGGTGGTGTGGGTGGAGGCGGTCCATGAACGTGAGTGAGAAGGCGGAGGATGGCAGCCACGTTCCCCTCAAGTGCGAGGAAACGTTAGTGAGTGAAAACGGAAGAGGATGGGACCGAGGAGGTGGAAGAGGATGCAGCAGCACGCAATGAAGCTAACTCGGCCTCGAGATGGAGGCGAGTAGAGGCAACTCGACGAAAGGAGGAGGTGGTGGTGATACGTACCGGAGAGGTGGCGATGGTGGTGATAGGGACAGAAGCTAGGATGACATGACTAGGCCCAGCCCCAGACTCTCCCCGGGACGCAGGGATATCCTGCACGCCTAAGTGGGTGGCAGGGGAAGGTGGTCTCGGTGAGCCCTGGGGAAGGAATGGAAGACGTAGCCCCCCAAGAAACTCATGATCGGGGGGAAATGTCCAATCTGCCACCAAAACGATAGACATGCAAGCAGGGTTGGGCAGAATGGTATAGGCAGCTGGGGGTGTCCGTAGTGGAAAGTGAAACGGCCATCGAGGCGGGGCTTGATCATGTGAATGTGCCGCAGGACGTCAAGATCTAGGCGTGTGGGTCCTCCGGCTAAATCTCGGGGGATGACAATATTAAACTGGGGAGCCGAAGCTATGATAGCGATAAGGCCCCCGCAACAAAGCTTGCCCTTGTCGGCGCGGCTAATCTCAAGAAGCTTGTGAATATGCCAAGCATCGGCATGAATGGGAATGGTAGGGGCCCTAAAAGAAATCTCGTCATTACCGCGAACAAAAGGAAAGGTCATGGCCCACAAAATGAAAAGAGGCATGGTCACGGTTCCTGACTCATTCTTGGGGAAAAACATGCATGATATGATTCGGTGGGCCAGACTGAAGATGGGGTGAATGATGGAGGAGGCCTTGGCCTTACCTCGGGGATAGTGATTGTGTAGGGTGAGGCGGAACCAAAGTTGATCGACGTCGAATTCAGGGGGATACCCGTAGGGGCGGATAGCGTCGTCCCTAAGGATGGGGAAACCAAAGATGTTATTAATGATATTCAGGTGGGTGTGAATGGTTCTGTTACAGACGTGAAAAATGACGATCGATCCCGACTCACAGACAAGTGTGGATAAAAATTCGAGTGTGAGGGGGGGGGGGGTAGGATACTGCGGTGGCGTTTAGGAAAGCTAACCAACCTAAATTGGCGAAGAGAGTCTCGACCTCGGTGAATACCCTGAGATCGATAAGCGTTTGGTTATGGGCAAATTTGGTCGATAGATGCCCCCGAGCATCAAGTCTATGATAAAAATCTTTGTGCTCCTGATTCCTAAAGCGGTAGCCACGTGGTCCCATCAATGGGTCCTCAGCTGGGATCATAAGTTGGGGTTGGGGTTGGGGTTGCGTAGGCTGTGCAAGCTATGCGGGAGGAGGGTGTGAGTGTGGTGGATGTGTGGTGTTGCATGTCTTGCGAGACGACCCCTCCTCTCGTATAATACCCTTACCCTTATCTTTATCTTTGTCCATGTAAGTGTGTGTGTGTGTGTGTGTGTCTGTGTGTGTGTGTGTGTGTATGAGTGTATGCAGGATATGATGAGTGCACACAAACACCGGCAATCGAGCAATATAGTAAAACTAGGGTAAAATTGAAAATGGAGCTAAGGAGCGAAGTTACCCAATCAAGATGATGATCCTTGCTCGTAGATGACCCAACGCAGTGCAAATAGAGGGAGTGTGAAGCCGCGGCGTTTCTTTTTAGCAAAATTTCGAAAACGGGGGGGGAAGTGGGTGAAAACTAGGGTTTTTACGTGGGTGAAATCGAAGATGGAGAGAGGGAGATCGATGGAGGAAAGGAAGAACGGAGTGGAGGGATTGATTGGGGGAAGAATGAGGTCGGTTGAGGGAGAAACGAGGCCGGTTGGAGGAAGAGGAAGTCGAAACGGCGATGGAAAGCGAAATCAGATGAGGGGGGAAATGAACGGGTGAGGGTGGGATATTTATAGGGTTTAAGTCGAACCAATCGGGTGAAAACTCACCCGATCGGTTGACTATTAGGTCGAAAAATTTGCTGAAATGAGGCTACAGGCGAACCGATCGGTTGAGAGCTCAACCATCGGTTGGCCGCTTCACAGTTTTTCCCGAGAATTCAGTACAGCTCACCCGGTCAGTCACACGACCACGCTTCGTATCAACCGATCGGTTGATGAAAATTCCAAAATTTCCGAGACTTCTGTCGTTCCCACACGGTCAGCCACACAGTGTCACTTTGCTTCACCCGATCGGTTCGCTGGAGAGCAGATACGGGCCATTGTCTGATACGTATCACCCGATCGGTTGAGAGGTCAACCGATCGGGTGAGGGCTTGTTTCCTGCAAATATTCACAAACGGCCTGAATCTCTCGACGGAAGTTTCCGCGGCTGGATTTATTTATCAAAATAAGAAAAATAAATCTAGAAGTAATCCTAAAAACGAAGATAAAAGTTTAGAGCATGGGTTGCCTCCCATGAAGCGCTTTTTTTAATGTCGTTTGCTCGATGCCCGTTGATGATAATCAAGGTGGACGAGGGTGATGCCCTAAGATTGGCATCGCTTCAGATTCAGAGTTGGTGGCCTTCGGTGTCGTCGATGATGACAAGTAGACTTGCTCGACGACCCTCCCTCTGTGGATTCCTCCCTCCGTTGATGGAATCTGGAGGCTTCTCCCTTATATTGGCGTCTACCGTCACTCTTTTCAAGATCTAGATCTCATCTCCGGTGAGCCCCATGGGATCTTTCCCTTTCCTCCTCGTCGGAGGAGCCTTTTGAAATCCAGGAGGGACCGTATGTGCCGCATCCGCTTTCCCAGCAACATCATATTTCTTCGGGCCGACAAGTTGTTCTAAGTCCCCCAAGCTATCGGGGGATTCCTTGAAAGAATTTCACTGGCCCCAGCTTCAGCTACTCTCTCTTCCTCTATATCCAGCATATTGCACCCTTGCTCGTCAGGAGGATGCTTCATGGACAACCCCAAGTCGAACTCGACCTTTTCGTTGCCGACATTAAGGGATAACTTCCCTTTCTTCACATCTATTAAAACGTCAGCAGTGGCTATAAAAGGTCAGCCAAGGATGATGGGGGTATGCGTATCTTCAGGCATGTCCATGACGACGAAGTCCACTGGCACATGTACCCAACATACATTGACAGGCAGGTCATCTACAAACCCCACATGATATTTGACTGATCGGTCTGCAAGCTGTAGGGTCATACCAGTGGGCTCCAAGTTGCCCATCCCTATCCTCTTATATAGCGACAGGGGCATTAAACTGACGCTCGCTCCAAGATCGATGAGCACGCGATGGATCTTTACCTCCCCGATCACACAAGGGATAGAGAAGCTCCCCGGGTATTTAAGCTTAGGCGGATTTGCTCGCTGGATGAGAGCACTACACTCCACCGTCAGAACGACCTTCTCCTTTCTAGAACCCTTTGTCACCAAATCCTTGAGGAATTTTGCATAGGAGGGTATGATCTCTATAGCTTCAAGGAAGTGGATTTTCAAGCTTAGATCTTGACCATGGCAAAGAATTTGCCGTACTTTTTGTCTATCTTCGCTTGGGCCATTCGTTGTGGAAAGGGCACAAAGGGCTTGAATACCTTGAGGCTCCCTTCCTCGTCGTCATTTTTCTTCTCTTCAGGGACTCCCTCCGAAGTCGAAGTCTCTGGCGACGAAGCACCATTGTCATTGGCTTTTTCAATTGATTGCTCTACGACCAACGGTGCTTGTGGTTCCTTGGCGGGCACTCTGGTAGGAATTTGTGATCCGCTTATCAACACGATAGCGGACACATTCACATGCTCGTGCGTGAGTGCCAAAGTCTGGTTTGCCCCCCTTGGGTTCACTTCCGGTTGTGGCGGTAATAGATTTTGCGACCTTTGAAGATTCGCCACATGTAACCTTAACTGGGTTACTTGGTCAGTGAGGGCCCTCTGCCCCGTTTCTAGCTTCAAATTTATCTTCTCATGGTTTGAAATATACTGAGTCAAGAGTGACTTGACTGGGGAGACGACTCTCTGTTGGCCATACGGCTGTTGCTGCTACTATTGTAGGGGCTGCTGGTTCCTCGGGGGATATTGTTGATACTGTTGTGGAGGCTACTGTTGCTGAAACTGCTGCTGCTGTTGTTGCCTAGGCGGCTGATATATCTGTTGTTGCTGCTGTTGTGGCTGCTGATACGGTGCCCGGTAACTAAGATTGGGGCGGTTCCGGTTGTTTGGAGAATAGACCGGATTCGAGCTCGTCCTAGGTGGATACGGTGCATTCCCCGTAGGGTTGAAGAATAGCACACTCGCTTGATCCATCGGTGGTGAAATGTCACCACCTTTGAAGTCTCTTAGGACTTCAGATTCCACCGCCGATACTTGTTGTGTGCCGACACCGCCAGATTCTACCATGAGCACTGAGATCTGGGTCGACAGCAAATCAAATTTGCTGGAAACTGGTCGACGTTGTCGACTCTATGAATTCCTCCAGATCGGGGTGTGGCACGCTCATCGCACCACCGCTCATTGTTCGATGCCATATTCTCTAAGATGTTCATGGCATCTTCTTCACTTCAAGACATGAAGGACCCCCAGCCGCTTCATCCATCGAAGACTTCAAATCGTCCCTCAATCCATTATAGAATAGATTTATAATCTACCACTTCGGAAGCTCGTGATGAGGGCATCTTCGCTGCATCTCTTTAAATCTTGTCCAAGCTTCATACAGGGACTCGTGGCTGGCTTGTGAGAAGGAGGAGATCTCACTCCTTAGCTTCATGGTCTTCTCCGGATGAAAGAACTTAGTCAGAAAAGTGTTTGAGAGCTTCTCCCAAGTGTTGAAGGTGTTAGGATCCTTTCCCATAAGCCACTGCTTGGCCTTATCCTGCAGAGAGAAGGGGAATAGCTTCAGACGGATTGCTTCAGTTGTGACACCATTGATACGGAAGGTGTCACACTTCTCGAGGAAGGAGTCCAAATTCTCGATAGGGCTCTCCATGGGTGCCCCAGAGAATTGATCCTACTGGATCCACGTCACTAAGGACGGCTTAAGCTCCAAGCTCTGTGCCGTAATAGCAGGAGGTCGGATGGAGGTGGTGGACCCGATGGAAGGCATCGAGTACTCCAGCAGGGACTTATGTGGTGGTGGGGTATTCTCTCCCATGGCTTCAGACTCTTCTCTTCTTCTCTTCTCTGCAGCCAGACGCCTTAGGGTGGCGTTTATCTAAGGATCAACAAGAATCAAGTCGTCAAGACTCCTTGTGTTCCTGCGCATTAAAAGCAACATACACCCGTGAAGCAAAAGTGGGAAAGAAACAGATAAAAATAGAAAATAAAAATTAGAAAATAAAAACGAAAAAGAAGAATGCGAAAATTATCGCGGGTTAGGGATATGAGCTAGACTCAAGGGTTCATTGGTCCTAAAATTAGCAAGCACGTTGCCTCCCCGGCAACAGCTCCATAAAACTTGACGTCCCCTAGATGTGCGCATGCAATGTGCTATATGATTGGGGATCCGAGATTTAAATATTTATAACCGCAAGCGCACAGTGTTGTAGTGTGGCTTGGGGGTCGAACACAGGGAGGTGTGGTTGTGCTTGTGTCAGATAGGAACCGATTCACCCAATGGGTGAGCTAGCCTGAATCGAATGATGGTTTGTTACGAATTGTTGATACGAGATTTAATAATATAAAGAGAAACCTAGGACTTCGGTTTCTACCCTATCATGTGATTCTCGCTAATACGCCCGGCGGATAGGAATACGATCGGAATTAGGGTCTAGTGGTGAGACGTTGCCTCTAAGAGTGATACCAGCGTCCCATGGGCCTGATATTCCAGTCGGTGCCCAGGATGATACGCCGGACTACCCGGGTTCAGTCAGTGGGCATTCCCATGTCCATTAACACTGACCGACTCCTGGAGCACTAAGCTCGTAACGATAACTCCCAACATCTCATCCTGCCGTTCCCACGCGCTAGGATTCGATGCCTACGCTAAGGGTGTGAGCTATGGCTAGGGAGTCAACCGCCAATGTCACGCCCCGCTTTCCTAAAATGGAAGGCGAGACGTGAGGAGGTCCGCTCAGACGTGGAGCTGTGAAGCTGCAGTCTGATAAGCGTATAAAATTCAATTGGCAGGTCCTTGCAATGCAATACGAAACAACAACAATAATAATGAAATGAGACAATAAGCACTTTATTAAATCTCAGAATATCCATAAAATAAATTACAATATCACAGAAAAGCCACCAGGCTCAAAAGGAAAAATCTAAGGCCCATACATGGCCAACAAAGTACAACATACAAGCAAAGGTGCCACACACCGACAACTAACAGCAAGCCTAAACAAAGGAAGAGAACACAAGCGGTCTCTAAGACTGGTCACCAATGACCACAAACTCCTCCTCGGCAACCAAAACACTACGTCCTCTGCAACGGCCTCTAGCTCGGGATCTAACATGTGTCACCCAAAAGAGCAAGGGGCACATGTCAGCAAGTCTACACTTGGGCAAGGAAACTGAAAGGAAAGGTAAACTAACAACCTAGCAGTTATAGTATGCATAACATGGCAGTTATGGTATGAGTGCACAAGTAAGACATGGTGTAACAATAAGTGCAAGAGAATAATTACCATGACATGTCAAGAGTAGCCAAGCTACTAACAATCTCGATCTTCTCACTAGTCACGTTTTCAAGTTATTTGTAGATGTTTACGCCTTACAGCTGAACTGTTTAACATACACACTTAGTGGCCGCTTAACACTACCCCAGAACCCAGAGTTTACGCCTTACAACTGAAGTTGCTGATCGGGCAGACTCCCAGTTGAATGGCCGCTTAACCCTTACCCCTCCCACATGTAAACAAGCCAGGGTCCCTGTACACGATGCTCAGTAAATGAGCCAGGGTTGCCCCGCACAAGAGCTCGTTTTCTGGTACACAATCCAAGGTATTTTTTTGGCGTAGGGTTGTGCCCGCTAGAAGCAGGTGCCTAGCCGGATCAAGTAGTACAAGTAATGTAGCGTGTGCTACGAATGCAACATTCAACATGGATAGCATGGCATGTACAGATAATTCGCGTACCGTCAATTGAATTTAAACATGGCAGATAAGATGCAAATATTTAAAAGTAGTCGGATCAAGCTTCGTTGTCAAGCTAGATCTTGAAGTTGCGCCTAGGCGAGTATCATTTCTTCGCCTAGTCTCTTTTACGCCTACAACAAGTAAGTGGCCTAAAGCATGGCCTAAAACCCTAAGTGGTAAGTTTCACTTGCCTGGCACCAAGGATGACGATCAACGAGGCACGTCCCAAAATGGTAACCTACGGGGATGGGATCACTGTCATGGCAAAACAACATCAGAACAATATCCAAACCAGTTTTATAATCGAATCCTACGACGTCTAATATCCATTTTTATTAGGGTTTCAATAAAATCACAATAAGGGTTATGAGAATATTAAAGGATCGAACACTATCGTATAGAAGCAGAAGATCGATGCCGATCAAGCACGGCGACGGAAGAACGATCCGGAGAACTATGGCTCAGATCTGGAAACGACGAGGAAATCTGGAGAAGTGGGATTTGGGGGTTTTTGGGGTTTTCCGACGGCATATGGGGAGGTGGACGGCGCTAATGAGGGCGAGAGGGGCTCTTTGAGGAAGGAGGAAGGGTTGAGGAAGGTTGGGGAAGATCAGGGATCAAAAGGGGAAGGAGAATGGCCAAGGGAAGTGAAAGAAAGAAAGAAAACGTTCGGGAGCTATTTATAGGAAAATTGCGGCGGCTAGGGTAAACCTAGGGTTTCTGGGTGATTTAGTCGGTCAACGAAGGGTGGCTGACCGACTAGTTTGGGAACTAGTCGGTCGTTCAACTGTGACCGACTAAAATCAAACAGCGAAAGAAGGAAGAAATCTGGGAAGTGAATTAGTCGGTCTGTGAAGGCCTGTCGACCGACTAGTTTGAGACCTAATCGGTCGGTGAGTGTTCATGGACCGACTAACGATAAACAGTAACTTAGGTAAAATTAATCAAAGGAACTAGTCGGTCTGAGAGCAAGTTCTGACCGATTAGTTTCACATCTAATCGGTCGGTGGTTGTTATTAGACCGACTAAGAGTAAACGGTAACTCCTGAATAGTTGATTTAATGAACTAGTCGGTTCCAGAAGAGTTCCTGACCGACTAGATTAGAATCTAGTTGGTTGGTTCCCCTTCTTGAACCAACTAAAGAGCACAAAAAGTCTCGAATCGAAGTGCGAAGCTCAGGAAAGATTCCTACGGCTTCTAAGATCAACCTATCTCTAAGATATGAGCGATCTGAAGCTCGTCATGTGTGACTTACTCCAGGCTCAACGATCTAAGGAAGAAGCTAGAAAATCACAACGAAACGAACGAAAGCGAAAGCTACAAAGACGGAAATCACACGTAAGGAGAAAATCCACCAAGACATATTTATTATATCGATAACACTAATATAGAAAAACCAGTCGTTACAGCCAAGTTTTCCCCCCTGGCCCAACGGACAAAGGCGGTCTTTTTCTCGTCGATGACAACAAAACACCCCGTGTAACCAATAGATTCATAATACCTATCGATTTCCTAGTCCTATGGACGCATTAGGGAGAACCTACGAAGGGGTTTCACCAAAATCCCAGATTGGGAAACTACTCACACATATTAGCTAAAAAGCAATCTAAATGAAAATCGACTGTTAAAAACATAATCGGATAATAGAAATGAAGTAGTAGCAATGCAATTAATGATGTATCAAAGTTTCATAAAGATCTGAACACTTACAAATAACCAAAAAATTCCAGCCGTCGCAATAGAGAAAAGACAAAAAAACACAGCCCACGTTTCTGGAAACTTAGAGTTTATATATATAGAAAACGACGTCACCGGATCGGTTGAAGGATCAACCGGTCGGGTGACCTGCTTCGTTCTTCGACAGCGCTCTTCGAAACTTCACCTGATCACGTGACACGGTCGGTTGGCGGAAGCTGCTCGTCGTTTAGATCTTGAGCTCATCAGGTGAACCGATCGGTTGATAAATCAACCGATCGGTTGGAAACGTCACCCAAAAGACAGAAAGTCACGACTCTTTGGCACGATCAACTGGCCGTCGGGTGAGCTTTCCGGGTCGTGTCTTTGAGGAAACGGCTACAGATGAACCGATCGGGTGAAGATCACCCGATCGGTTGGAATTCAGCTTCAATTTCCCGAGAAAACGGTTGGGCTGAACCGGTCGTCGAACCGTTCGGTTGGTGCTCTTATTGCTTCAGCTGCAGTCCGGGTGGTGCACACGTGCATCACCCGATCGGTTGGCGTTGTCCAACCGATCGGGTGGGGGCTGAAAGATGGCGATCTTCGTCGTTTGACCCCCTGGATCACGCGTGACTCCTCCCGTTGCTCCGGGGACTTATGATATCTTCATTATGTGTCCCCTATGCTGGCAAACTCCTGCAAACACACAAAAACACGGAAAAGTGAAAGAAAACAAGAAAACACGAGAAAATGGATACGAGACGGCGGAAAATAACGGAAAAACAAAGAAGACGTGCGTGAATATATAAAATATACATACACGTCAGTGCCCCGCATCGCTTCATCCCGTTCGAAAGACGGGCTGCTTCCGGCCGTCCGATCTGCGTCGCGTGGTGCTGCGAGATTGCGCCACGCGGCGCCCCTTAAAATCCCATACTTTCCTTTTTTCTCCCCCTTTAAAATACCTAGAAATCCCAGAAAAATCCCAGAAAATTCTGGAAATTCTCCAAGACTCCCAGAAGTACCTAAAAATAGAGGAAGGAGAAATTAGTCCATATAATGATGTTTTGTGCAAAGAATATGAATAAGCTCTAATATGCAACATAAAGTGAGATTATACCCAAAAGAGCAAGATTAAGCCTAATCCTTAGCACAAAATAGGGGTAGTTAGGGGGTATAAATATACACTATTCATAACGAATCAACATCCCTCTACCACTGCCCCCTCTAGCACTGCCCCATCTACCACTACCAATGCCTCCTATAGCACCACCAGTTCCAGCTTTACCAATACCACCTCTGCCACTATCTCTTGGCCTCCCTCTTGATCTTCCAGACCTTGCTTCAACTGATCCTGACCCAGACATGAATGTGGCAACACTTGCAGTTGCCTCACCACTACCCAGCACTGCATTGATTCCCAATCCACCACCTCTTGAATTGCCTATTCCAGATCTCCCAGCACCGCTGCCTCTACCAACTCCATGTCTCCCAGCACCTCTGCCTCTAAGCATTGCCACCCTTGGGTCTGGTTCATTATCACATGACCGCATTTTCCATACCTATTAGCTTCGTTTCATAGGTTTCTGTCACCCTCATCAGCCCCTCTTGATCTGTTTGTTTTAGGTCTCCCAGGGGCCCTCTTGGTATGTTGGGGCAATACAATTTGCTAAGTTTACAATACATACAATGTAAGGACATTAAACAAACAGACAAAAAAAGCTACAAATAAGCACATTGAACAAACAAAATTGTGAATGACATAATACCTTTTGCCACGATAGTCTATCTGGTATCATCATTATGTTCTCCTCATATAAAGCCTTATAGTTGCTTAGAAAGAAATAAAGACTGCAGTGGTTGTATGGACAAACCATAGATCATTAGGTCAAAAACATAGTGCAATAATAATATATAGGAAAGCATAAATGAACTTACTCCTCAATCTTGTTCATCCTTAATTCAAAGACACAATTGCATGTTTGCATGGTAAACCAGAGATCTGCCATTCAGTGCATGAACATGTCATCAACCTTACCTTCTTTCAATGTTGGTCACCAAGACTTCATCAGCTGATATATCATTTGGTATATTGTATCTTCCAAGTTCTTCCTTGCTCTTCAACCCCTTCAGTATATTTTTGGTCAACTGTCCCTCTATCTCCAATGCAAATTTTTTCTTGTTAGTAATGAACTCAATGACTTGAATGTAAGCTGTTCTACAAACATGGTCAGAGGCAGATCCCTCAAGTGATTGATCATGTTATTGAAGGATTCACTGAAGTTGTTTGTGACATGATTACAAATTGAAGTGGTGTCAAAATGTGATCTTGCCCAGTGTTTTGGAGGTATGTCAGCCATGTAATCATACCCTTCGGGGCATGTTTTCTTCAGCTCCTCCATATGCCTAGAATTTACTCTTCAACTTCATATGTATATGCAGCTCTATAAAGGATTGACTTCAACTTCTTCCCTTTCCAATGACTTTTGAAGTTTGCATAGATATGTCTCATGCAATATCTATGCCTTGAGTGAGGAAACACCTCTTCAAATACAGCCAACAACCCCTTTTGCATGTCAGAGTAAAATGTGAATGGTTGCTCATGCAGCAATACATGACTCAGCTCTTCCAAGAAAATCTTCCATGAAGCAGTGTCTTCACTCCTGCATATCATGAATGCCAAGGGATATAACCCCCTATTACCATCTATGCCCACAGCATTCAATACAACGCCTCCATATTTTCCCTTTAAGAAAGCCCCGTCTAGCTCCACAACTGGTCTACAAAACCTCCTCCACCTTGATGTACAAACTTCATAGGACACAAACATCCATTCAAATCTGCCACATTCATCCCTACAATACTTGGCTTTGTTTCTTGGATTGGCTATCAAAATCTGCCTACAAAGCTTTGGAGGTACAACATAGGCTTCATCATATTTCCCATATAATATTTCCAATGCCTTGATCCGGCTATACCAAGCAACCCAATATGAGATCTTCATCTGAAACCTCTCCTGCATATCTAACTGAATGCACTTGGGTGTGTACTTCTTACCACTAGCCTTAAGCTTCTCAACAATCAACTTGCTAATGAAAGCTGATCTTAGTACCGTGTTTTGCCTTGCCTTGTTGACACACAAGTGTGTGTTGGATTGATGGTTCTAATCTGGAATGTTATGTCATCATTCACCACAGATGCATGACACCTACAAGCATATGTGTCATTCTTGCACTTAGCAGTCACCCTAACCTTCTCATTCTTCACATAAACATATTCATAATGATTCTTCACTGCATGGTTCAATATATGTTCCCTATACTTGTAGACAGTGTCAAATTCCATTCCCTTTTCCAGCTTCAAATCCTCTCCTTCATCAGTGTGTCTAACTTCAGCTCCCTCATGTCTGTAAAGATCTTCAAATTCCCCTTCACTGTCATTTTCCTCATCTTCAGTAGCAAGTGGCATCTGCCCAATCTCAAACCCCTGATGAGTGTTGAAGCCAAATTCATCTACTCCATCACTATCCCATTCTTGGACATCATCTTTCATATCATCTTCATTGATCTCATAATCACTATCATCTAAACTATCATCTGATGCACTAATAGAGCTGGCATCCCATGAATCAGTTTGTGGCTCATTGATCTCATGCCCTGTACATTGGTCATCACCATCTTGCTCTTCAAACAACCTTCTGCTTCTGCTAGATGGTTCATGTACTTTCCTCCTTGCCCTGTCATCAACCTTTAAAGGTGTCACCTCCTTCAAAGATATAAATAGATGCCCAATCTCGTTAAACTGACACATTTCATAGTTCATGGCCAGTAGTTCCTTATCAGATAGTATCTCATACAACATACAAGCAGCCTTACTGAAATAATAGATATACATCATTGACCCTGGAGGAGAATTGGTGATTTCCTGGGCATGTTCCACCAGATCAAAGTAACATACCCTATCAACATCCACTTCCTTAATGTGATATGTCAAGCCACCTCTATACTGGTTAACTGATAAACTACCATTTGCACTTCCGTCAGCCCATTTAACCCCCCCCCCCAATGCATTACATACTCCACACACACATCCATCTGCAGTCAATAACAAGTATAGTCACATGCATATACAACAATTAACACATAAGCAGAGTACATATACAAACTTACATTTGAATAGGCTAAACACATGAAGATGGTTACAGAGGCCCCACTATTCATGGTCTCAATTAAAGTAAAAATCCCTAAAACCCTCAGGCAACAAAGTCTACAAACACCAAAATCTACAAATTTGAGTTAGAAAAGCAGTAAAATTTAGCTACCCATAGTATGTGTTGTCACAAAACTCTGCTTGGGGCTTGCTAGAACACAAACAGAACCAAAATGATCAGCTTCATGACCTTAAACAGCCATCTAACAACCCTAGAACTGAAATATCTAACATGCATACAAAATCGAAAACCCCAAACAAAAAACCCCATCACATAAACCCGCAATGCCCATCAATTCTATGTTTTATGTCCATATCTATTTGATGAAAGCAGCTTGACTCCTCTTCCGTCAAAGGAGCGATCTTTTTTCCCGCCAAATCCAAAAACCCTAGCCTTTTCCCGCTGCAAAATCGTCTCGTCTTCCTCCTCCTTCTTTCGTCCGCCTGCGGAGAGTGTAGAGGGCGCCGTTTGATTCTTGAACCATGTTTGATTCTCTAGGATGGCGCCACGTGTCTCACTGGTTTGGAAAACGTAAGTCAACAGCAAAACAATGTTAGGGTAATTTTGGGCCTCCAAAAGTTAACTTAAAAGAATTTAAAAACAAATTAAATTGTGTAACGGAGGTTAACGGGGTGGGGGAGTCTCCCTAATATTGAATACATCAGGGGGGTGTTACTAAATTCGGCGAAACCATAGGATGCCGGTACTAAATAACCCATTTATAAAATGTATGTGATACATCATGTTTCTCCATCAGATTGATGTTTTAATTTAAACTTTAAAAATATCGTTTTAAAGCAATGTTTTTATTTTCGAAAATTATTTTTGAAAATTAGATTTAATTTTAAAATCATGTGATAATTTTAAAAATATATATCTTTATAATTATTTGATAATTATCGATGTAATTGAGATAATTTTAAGTTGCATACTTAGCTAAATTGTTTAGTTGATAGTTTAATTGTTATATTAGTTACTTTTGATTATGTGATAATTCAATAAAGCCTTTTAAGATAGCCATTGAAAGCCTTAAGAACATTATATGATAATTTTGAAGGACATGCTATGATTTAAAAATTGTTACAACATATTAAATTCCTATTTAGGGTAGCCCTCTCCTTATTATTATTTTAATTGTTCTAATAATAATTTCGAACATAATGCTATGATTTAAAATTGTTGCAACTTGAATTTTTTAAAATGCCTAATACTTGATTAGGATAGCACCTTAAAAATCCTTATAGTTGATAAGGACATTAATAAAAGTTATTAACCACTCCTAATAATTTCGAATTTTAGGATTCAACTAGTTGATAGGATTAACTAGTTTTAATGAAGCCATTTCTAATCGTACGTGACATATACGAAAAATAAGTTTCCTTCAATGGACCATGATCCGGTTTAGTGTTTTTTGACTAGTATTGAGGATCACCCTAGCTTGACTTGGGATAGTGATCCTGGCCTACCCAAATCCCTAGCCACGTTCCGATAGATCGCAAGGATGCAAATTATGATTATGTAACATCGTCGATTATATCTAGTCAATTACGTTAAAAATCTTCTTCAAGATTAGTCGTAACCCTCATTGTTTTAGAGGTTGGCAATTATAGATTCAATGTTATAGTTGTTGAGCACACTCAAGCTATGTCATAGCTACTTTATGGAAACCAACTTCTCAATGCATGAGATGTAGTCTAGACTTAACCCAAACCGTCGCGTCATGCCCATACACCGAGCGCCGGTGTAAGTTAGGCTAGACACGAAAACAATGGTCCGACTAGCTAGTCATTGTGATTTGGATGAGCACACTCATGATCATAAGTGACTAGGGGTAAAAACCAAAATAGAGAATCATATATGATATGATTGATGAAGAGTCATCTATCAATCGTAGAGTCAAGCAATTGTAGAGCGCACCCAAAGTTATGAGGCTCAAGGTGGTTGGATCTCTTTCCCATTTAATTTAATTTAATTAAATCGTTCATTATTATGGTTAAAAATGATCGCAAAATTAGTGGGAGGATATAGTTAGATAAAATCCATTCTATCTATATTTAATATTGAACATATGCTAAACTAGGCTAGTTCTATGTTTACCAATGGAATCAAAAACATAATATCCTAAGAGAATAAGTCAACTGGACAAAATGATTAATTAAGGAATATTTGATAAACCAAACTATATTCGCATTGATATTAAATGTCCTTCCTAGTACTGAGTTAAGGACAAATATTTCCTTAAGCTCTAAAATCTAACACAATAAAAGCACGCTAATTAACACTCTCATGGACAGCTTAAACATACTGATGTTCAAAGCAGTTTCTCCTTACAACTTGTTGAGTCTCTTCAAGGTTGTATAGAAAACAGTTTCAATCCACAAGGTTTGAAACTTCGATCAAACCGTTTGACTCGAAGATGAGTGTAAGAGTGATGCAAGACAATGTTTCCAAATTAGATCTTAAGACGAGAAACTTGTTGAGTCTCCTCAAGGTTGTAAAGCTCAAGTGTTTGGATGCATGTGATGCTTGTACAGCTAATATTTATGTTTGGATATGAAATGTCTAAATATGATTTAGAAAAGAGAAGGCACTAAAGAAAATTCATTGAGAAAGAATATTTGGATTATCATAAGACAAGGCATAGTAGGAGGAACTAAAAATACGACATGGTTGATGTCTAAAATTTTAGAATAATTGTTATACAGAGTTAGTCTCACATATTGGCTAATGAACAAAAGTTGGCGTTAGGCCATATGAAACTTATATCACTCTTGGCGAATGTCGTCACATTACTTTAGAAGAAATGTTTTGATGTGATTATAATGTATAACAACGTTATATTAAGAGTTAATACTTGCATACACAAGTTAGTAGCAAATCTTATATGGTAAAATAGACTAAACCGTATCGAAGAGACTAAGCTTCACAAGTTACATAAGGAGGGGTCTGACCTCTCGTATTATGAGTCAAAAGACACTTGCGAATCTTGTCTCAAAGGTATGATGGACGAAATTCCCTCTGTAAGACAGTGGGAAAATGAGGTGGTGAACTCGTAGTCTCGTCATACAGATGTACCCGGACCCAAGTCTAAATAAGCTGAGATAAGGTATTCTTATTTTATTACGATATGTGTTCTTGATGAAACACAAGTCTCATAAAATAGAGAACAAAATGATAAACGTATTTGAACTGATTCGATCAGATCAAAGCGTCATATACTTAGCTATGTAATTCTTGCGTAACTAAAAGAAAATGAGATTTTCTCTCAGGTCAAGTCTTTTAACACATTGTTGTGTTAGATAGCATAAATCGTACTCTGTTAGACTTAGTGCGATGCATGGCTAATGACTCTGAGTTACAATCCTCGTTCTGGGTTAAAATCGAGATAATAATGCCTATGTTTTTGATAAGTTATGTTAGAACCTTATAAATATAATATTCCTCAAAATTAATCGTTAGGAAGTCATAAAGATTACTCGAGTCTCGTGAGACGATAAGTCGAGTAAAACATCATAGTTAATGATGACTTAGTCAACTTCAAGAATGCCATTCAGAGTAGGGACTCTGATTAATAACTTGATGCAATCCAGAAAAGGTCCCTGCACTTAAATAAAGTATAGACTTTAGTTTACGTGCCCAAAGAAAGTGTTTCTTATTGGCTGCAAGTAAATCTTCAAGACAGAAGGTTGGTGCAGAAAGAACATAGTGAAGTACAACTTATATTGGTTGAGAACGGTTATCATCCTAACTCCTATAAATGGATTATGATGAAACGGTCTTGTCAACAGATGTGTATAGATCTACTCGGACCGAACTCGATGTAAATGCTCATGATGACCATGAAAACTGGAGCGTTCATGTATAATCTGTTTCTAAATATGATTTAGAAGAACGAATTTATATGAATCGGATAGAGAGTTTTCAAGGTCAATGGAAGAGAATATAAAACATGTGAGGCATCAAGGAGCCGGAACATATGGTTTGACAAGGAGGTCACAGATGTGTACAGATCTACTCGGATCAAACTCGATGTAAATGCTCATGATGACCATGAAAACAGGAGCATTCATGTATAATCTGTTTTCTAAGTATGATTTAGAAGAAAGAATTTATATGAATCGGCCAAAGAGTTTTCAAGGTCATTGGAAGAGAATATAAAACATGCGATTCATCAAGGGGCCGGAACATATGGTTTGACAAGGTGGTCAAAGAGTTTGACACTTTATCAGAAATGATTATGAACCGACTAAATAAACAGTTAAATTATTTGGATTATTCTCATAAGGTACGATGAGCTGGATGAGATCCATGCAAGACATCAATGGATTCCAAGAGACCAAGTGAATTATTTTGATGAGATTCAAATATGTGGTCTACAATGAACATAGAAACCCCTTTGGTCTATACAGTAGATGGTTTAGCAGATCCACTCACGAAGGCTCTACCATATTAAGTCTGTAAAGACTTATGTGTGAATGTTGTATGAGATGCCGGGATAAATGGGCCTAAGTGCAATTGGGAGATGTAGCGAGATGGGTTTGCCCGCGAGGCAAATTTATCTCGATGGATGTGTACAAGCATCTTATTCAAAATAACAGTAAGCTGTTTGGCAAGAATTTACCTAAGTTTAATAATTATGTATTCTTCATTAGAACTTAAGTATAGCCCTGAGACTTAATACGAGGTCAAATACGTATCAAGATGGAGATCTCGATCATGAAGGAGTGTATGATCGATTGTAGCATAGGTCTAAAAACATTCATGGTCATAGATGTTTCGAGAAATTGATATCGACACATCGGATAGACCATTGTGTCTTAGTCTTCACCATGTAATGGTGATGATGATCTTGTGGTCGTTTGACTTGGTGAAGTCGAAGTCGAGACACAGGTGATCATTGGAGAATGAGTTCACTGAACGACCCAACAAGAGTTATCATATGGTTATGATTGACCAATATCTCAATGCTAACTCTTAGTGATGATATGTAAGTTGGACTTTTGACTTGATGTCATTGTACGAACCTGTGTGTGAACGGTGTCACTTAGATCACTGATCAGCCTCGTGAAAGCCAGTTGAAAGATCTTTGGTTTGGTGACATTTGAAGTGTGCGAGAAGAGTAATGACCAAGATAGGATTCGTCTCTCCGGTCAATGGGAGTTAGTGTCGTGGTGTTAGTTCGATCTTTTAGTGAAAACTCTGGCCAGAGAATGTTGGAAGAAGTCCAACATTATTTGACTAAAGATCAATGGAGACAACCAAGTTTGAGCTGGTAGGGTTGACAGTTGACCATACCCTAGGCTTGACTAAGCCGCATAGTTTTAATAAAAAGACTATAACTATGGTATTCATCACGGACACAGTCAGGGTGGTCCTAAAAATACTCATGTCAATGAGTTAATCGCATAAGTATGATACCAAAAAAGAGACGGGACCTACTACTCGTGGTGTCACGCCCCGCTTCCCTAAAATGGAGGCGATACGTGAAAAGGTCCGCACGAGAGTGGAGCTGTGAAGCCCCAAACCCGATAAGCGTCAATAAAACATAAGCAGGTCCCTGTAACCACAAACGGAACAACAATAATAATACAAGGAGAGACAGAAATAAAATCTCAAATCTCAGAATTTGTCCAACATGAAAATTAAGTTCAACATCCAGAAAAGCCACCAGGCTAAAGGAAAGAGTCTAAAGGCCCAGAACAAGGCCAACAAAAGGAACAACGTAACAAAGTATAGGTGCCACGCACCGGCAACTACAACAGTCTAAAAAAAAGAGGAAAGCTCAACGAAGACACTAGGACTGGTCCCCAGTGTCCACGTACTCCTCGCCAAACACATGCTCGGGCTCGGCGTCAACAAACACCTCGTCCTCAACAATGTACTCAGGCTCAGGATCTAACATGTGTCACCCAAAAGAGTAAAGGGGCACATGTCAGCAAGTCTAAAAGACTTGTGCAAGGAAACTGAAAGTAAGGTAAACTAACAACCTAGCAGTTATAGTATGCATGACATGGCAGTTATGGTATAAGTGCACAAGTAAGACATGGTGAAACAATAAGTACAAGAGAACAATTATCAGGACAAGTCAAGAGTAGCCAAGCTACTAACAATCTCAATCTTTTCACTAGTCACGTTTCACGTTGTTTGTAGATGTTTACGCCTTACAGCTGAACGGTTTGACATTCACACTGATTGGCCGCTTAACACTACCCCTGAACCCAGAGTTTACGCCTTACAACTGCAGTTGCTGATCGGGCAGACTCCCAGTTGAATGGCCGCTTAACTCTTACCCCTCCCACATGTAAACGAGCCAAGGTCCCTGTACAAGAGCTCAGTAAATGAGCCAGGGTTGCCCCGCACAAGAGCTTGTTTCCTGGATCACAAACCAGGAGCGTATTCCATTTGGCATAGGGGTGCACCTAGCCTCAATCATTTCACAAGGTGTAGCGGAGCTACGCAATCACGGGAACACTTAAAGGATGCAATGACATGACAATTAATTCGCGTACCGTTAATGGAAATTAAACATGACATGGTAGTTGTGCAACATGGAAAATGACGGATCTAGCTTCGTTGTCAAGCTAGTTCCTAAAATTGTGCCTAGGCGAGTATCATTTCGTCGCCTAGTCTCTTTTACACCTACAACAAGCAAATGGCCTAAGACATGGCCCAAAACCCTAAGTGGCAAGTTTCACTTTCCTAGCACCGAGGATGACGATCAACGAGGCCGTCACACAAATGCTAACTACGGCGATGAGATCGCTGCCATGGCAAAACAACATTAGAACAACATCCAACCTAGTTTTATTAGGGTTTCATAAAAACACAAATGGGTTATGAAAACGTTAAGAGATCGATTTATTACCGTATCGGAGCGGAAGAATGATGCCGAGCAAGCACAGCAATGGAAGAAACAATCCGGGGAACCTAGGGTTCAGATCTGGAATGGATGGGGAAATTCTGGAGAAATGGGGTTTTGGGGATTTTTGGGGGTTTTCCGGCGACCTAGAGGTGGTGGCCGGCCAAAATGGAGAGGGGGAGAGACTCTTGATGAAGGAGGAGGGCTAGGGTTAGATGGAGGATGATTTGGGGAAGAAGGAGGCTCAGGAGAAATGAAATAAGAAAAGAAAACGTTTGAGGGGGTTTAAATAGGCACAGCCGACGGCTGCCCAAAAATTAGGGTTTCTGGGGTCATTAGTCGGTCAAAGAAGAGTGGCTGACCGACTAGTTTAAGAACTAGTCGGTCGGTCGGCTAACTGTGACCGACTAAATACAAACGGCGAAAGTAGGGAAAAATCTGGGTAATGAATTAGTCGGTCTGTGAAGGCCCGTCGACCGACTAGTTTGCAACCTAGTCGGTCGGTGAGTGTTCATGGACCGACTAACGATAAACAGTAACTTAGGTGAAATCTACTGACAGAAACTAGTCGGTCTGAGAGCAAGTTCTGACCGACTAGTTGAGCATCTAGTCGGTCGGTGGTTATTCTTAGACCGACTAAAAGTTAACAGTAACTCCTGAGAAATTCACAAAGCCCACTAGTCGGTCCATGAAGGTTTGCCGACCGACTAAATCGTCATCTAGTCGGTCGGTTCCCCTTCTTGTACCGGCTAACGTGCACAAAAAGTTCCGAAATGGAGCGCGAAGCTCCGGGATCGATTCCTAAGACTCCTAGGCTTGATCTAACAATAAGATATGACCGATATGAAGCCCGTCATGAATGACTTACTCCAAAATCGACGATTCTAAAGAAGAAGCTAGAAAATCACGACGAAACGATCGAAAATGAAAGCTACAGAGACGAAAACCACACATGAGGAGAAAATCCACCAAAGCATATATATATATAATATAATTAATCCAGATATATGAAAGCCAGTCGTTACATCCTCCCCAACTTAAGAAAAATTCCGTACTCGGAATTTCCCAACACTCACGTGTCCGGAACAAAAGTGGAAAATGCTCTCGCATCTCATCCTCATTCTCCCAAGTAGACTCTCCTGGCGAGCCGTGTCGCCACATCACCCTCACAAGATTGACAACCTTGTTCCGAAGTGACTTCTGACGCATGTCCAGAATCTGCACTGGCTGCTGGTCATACGTCATATCAAGGCTAACGGTAATCTCCGAGAAATCCACAGCATGAGATGGATCGCTAATGTATCGACGAAGCTGCGACACATGGAAAAAATTGTGAACTCCTTCCAAAGATGGCGGCAAGGCTAAGCGGTAGGCTACCTCGCCAACTTTCTCCAAAATGTCAAACGGTCCAATGTATCGCGGGCTCAACTTCCCTCGCTTCCCAAAGAGAATCACACCATGATTCGGGGAAATCCTCAGAAACACATGATCGCCTGGCTGAAACTCCAAAGGACGACGTTTAGCATCCACCCAATGCTTAAAACGGTCCTGAGCAATCCTCAACCTCTCCCGAATGTTCCTGACAATATCCACGGCCTCCACAATCATCTCAGGTCCCAACAGCTCCCGATCACCGACGTCATCCCAACTCAATGCCGATCGACATTTCCTCCCATAAAGAGCGGCGAAAGGCGCCATGACAATACTCGCCTGGAAGCTGTTGTTGTTGGAAAACTCTACCAGATGTAGATGGTCCTCCCACGAACCCTTGAAATCCAACATGCATGCCCTCAGCATGTCCTCCAAGATCTGAATCATCCTCTCAGACTGGCCATCCGTCTGCGGATGGTACGCCGTGCTAAAACTCAGACGCGTACCCAAACTCTTCTGTAAACTCTGCCAGAACTGAGATGTGAACCTCGTGTCTCTGTCCGACACGATACTCACGGGGACTCCGTGAAGTCGTACGACCTCCTGCACGATTCACGTTACATCACTATCTTAACTAGGAAAAGGAAATAAAACGGAGAGCAAAAGAATTTACCTCCATATATATCCTCGCTAGCGCCTCAATGGACTGTCCTACTCGAAACGGAATAAAGTGCACGGATTTGGTCAATCGATCCACGATCACCTAAATCGCGTCATTCTGCTTCGGACTCCGAGTTAGTCCAGTCACGAAATCCATAGTGATGTGTTGCCATTTCCACTCCGGAATCAGAAGCGGTTGTAGCAACCCTGCCATACGCTGATGCTCCGCCTTCACTTACTGGCAAACCAAGCACTTGGCCACACTCCGAGCCACGCTCCTCTTCATGCCATGCCACCAATAGTTCAGACGAAGATCCTTGTACATCTTGGTCCCACCAGGATGCACAGAATACGGCGAACTGTGTGCCTCCACCATCAACTCCTCTCTAATATCCCCAGCCGGCACACACAACCTGGCTCCAAACCTCAGCGAGCCATCCTCATGAATCAAAAAGTCAGTCCGTAGACCGGCTTCCACCTGCTCCCGAATCTTCACCAGCTTTGGATCCTCAGCCTGGCCAGCCTTGATTCGATCCACGATCGTCGACTGTATCTGCATACACATCAACGAAGAAGCCTCCCCAGGAAGAACAATCTCAACACCAGAATCGCAAAAATCCTACTGCAATCTCTACTGCGAGATCAAAATCATCACCGCTGGAAGCCTACTCAACGCATCAGGAACCACATTCACCTTGCCAGGGTGATACCGCAAATCAATCTCATAATCCGCCATGAGCTCCAACCATCGACGCTGTCGCATGTTGAGCTCCTTTTGAGTAAAAATATACTTCAAGCTTTTGTGATCGATGAAGATCTTCACTTTCTCACTCAGTAAGAAGTGCCTCCAAATCTTAAGAGCAAACCAACGGCAGCCAACTCCAAGTCATGCGTCGGGTAATTCTTCTCATGAGCCTTGAGCTGACGAGATGCATACGCCACAACATGCCCGTGCTGATGCAAAACACAACCGAGACCCTTGCCAGAAGCATCGCAAAAGATCTCAAATCCACAGCTGCGATCAGGCACAACAAGAATAGGGGCAGTCGTCAATCTCTCCCTCAGAACACCAAAAGCATTCTCACAATCACCCGACCAAACAAAAGGTACATCCTTCCGCGTCAATCTGGTCATCGGCTCAGCAATACGAGAAAAGTCCTTAATGAAGCGCCGATAGTAACCAGCAAGTCCAAGGAAACTCCAGATCTCAGACGCTGACTGCGGAACAGGCCACTCTCTGATGGCCCTGATCTTCTCGGGATCCACTGAAATACCATCTCCAGTCACCACATGCCCGAGAAAAGCAACTCTGTCCAGCCAAAACTCGCACTTCAAAAACTTAGCATACAACCGATGCCTCCTCAAAATCTCCAACATCGTCCTCAAGTGCGATGCATGCTCCTCCTCCGACTTAGAATAGATCAGAATGTTGGCAATAAAGATAACGACAAACTTATCCAAAAAGTCGTAGAAAATCAGGTTCATCATATTCATGAAAACTGCGGGTGCATTGGTTACACTGAAAGGCATAACCACAAACTCGTAGTGTCCATACTTCGTCCTGAACGCTGTCTTCGGAACATCTCCCTTCTTCACCTTCAGCTGATGATAACCACTCCTCAGATCCAACTTCGAAAACACCCTCGAACCTCCAAGCTGATCAAAAATATCATCGATGCGAGGCAACGGGTATTTATTCTTGATGGTCACCGCATTCAACTCCCGATAGTCCACGCACATGCGACGCGAACCATCCTTCTTCTTCACCAGCAAGACCGGTGCTCCCTACGGAGACACACTAGGATTGATATAACCCTTCTGCAAAAGCTCATCCAGCTGCTTCCGCAACTCCTCCAACTCAGCGGGTGCCATACGATATGGCGCCTTCGAAATCGGTTGCGCTCCCGGAACAAGATCAATAGAAAATTCCAGAGCTCGATCAGGTGGCAAACCAGACATCTCCTCGGGGAAGACGTCATCAAAGTCCCGCATAACCGCTGGCCTCTCCAGCTCCATCTGCATAGCCACAATCTCCACTGGCCTGGCACGAAACCTGACAGGACCAAGCGAACTGCTACCTCGGCTGAACTCAAATACTGGATGTCCAGGAATCTCGAACACCACCTTCTTCCTCCGACAGTCAATCGTAGCATAGAAGCTCGCAAGCCAATCCATCCCAAGAACCGCATCATAGTTGATGATGTCGTGGACAATGAAGTCAGCGTAAAGCTCATGCCACAACCCACCAACGAGCAAGAATTGCAACCAAGATGCACCGAGACCACGCCATTCCCTGTAACGATATTCCAACTCTTGGAAAGAGGGGACGTCGACAAGGAATGCTTCTCCACGAAGCTCCGAGAAATAATGCACATCGATGCACCAGAGTCAAAGAGGACTCGTGCAGGAAATGTGCACACCAAAATCACACCTACAAACAGTCTAACAATCAAGCCCTAGTCTAGCAACCAATCATGTTCAAGCAAACAACATAATCTAACAAACAAAACTACCTAGGAAAGTAACATCTAGATTGAGGATTACCTGCGATAACCTCATCCACAGCCTCGCTATCCACAGCGATCATCAGAAAAGCATGCCTCCTCGGCGGAATAGCCTGCTGAAAAGCCTGCCTCTGTGGAACAAGAACTGCTCCACGTCCAGTAGAAACAGACGCTCGCTGCTGCAACGGCTGTGCTGCAACAGGTGCCCTCCGCAGCTGATTCGCATGCCGACAATCCTTCGCGACATGAGAAGCATCACCACAAACCAAACACTGGCCAGAAACTTCCTACACTGATCCTTGATGTGGCCAGGCTTGCCGCAGAAATGGCAAGTCTTCTGATTAGGCCCTCCTGGCCTCTTGAACTGCACTGGATGATTAGGCTTGAAACCAGGCCTAACCACCGCTTTGGCCTGCTCCATAGGCTTCTTCCCAGCACCAGAAACATGTCCTCTCCTCTGACTCAGGTTCAGCTCCTGCCTCCTCACAGCGACCAGAACCTTCTGATAAGAGTACGGATCAGAGGAAGACACAAAACTCTGAATCTCCAAAGCAAGTCCCTGCAGGAACCTCTGAGCCCTCTCATCAGCATCCTGCACCATCTTCGGTGTGAACCGGCTCGGCCTAGTGAACTCTTGGTGGTACAGGTCCACCGTCAAGCTCCCTTGCTTCAGATCAATGAAGCGTTGTAGCATCTCCTTCCTAGCAGCCTTCAGAAAGAACTCCTCATCAAACCTGGACTTAAAGGTAGTCCAAGCTATCGGCTCCACCAGCATCTTCTCTCCCGCATCCCACCAGTTCCGAGCATTATCCTTGAGTTGCCTCTTCGCCAAATCAAGCCATCCAGCCGGGGTGATCTTGGCCATCTTCAAGTTATCCTCAATGTTCCGAATCCACTCATCGGCAGCCAGAGGACCCTCAGACCCATCAAAATATGCAGGACCCAGCTCCCGAAATTGCTTCGCTCCCAGCTCGGAGCGAGGGGCATCCTGGATTGCCCGACCAGCTCGAACAACTGGAGCATTCTGGACTTGCACGAGCATGCCCTGCTGCACCTGCATCATCTGAAGCATCATCCACATCATCTCTCCATTGGTGGGTTACCGCTCAGGCTCCTCGTCATGAGGGGGTGCACCACTACCTCCACCACGGGTGAATCGCCTTCCTGCCATCTAATGACACAGAAAACGAAGCAGATTAGACTCATAGCTTATGACTAGGATGTCGAACTTAGTTTATTGGACATTCTAATATTATTATCGTCATTCTGATAATTGCAGTTACAGAAGAGGACCTATATGGGCCACCAACAAAACCTGTCACGCTCCGCTTCCCTAAAATGGAGGCGAGATGTGAAAAGGTCTGCACGAAAGTGGAGCTGTGAAGCCCCAAACCTGATAAGCATCAATAAAACATAAGCAGGTCCCTGTAACCATAAACGGAACAACAATAATAACACAAGGAGAGACAGAAATAAAATCTCAAATCTCAGAATTTGTCCAACATGAAAATTAAGTTCAACATCCAGAAAATCCACCAGGCTAAAGGAAAGAGTCTAAAGGCCCAGAACAAGGCCAACAAAAGGAACAACGTAACAAAGTATAGGTGCCATGCACCGACAACTACAGCAGTCTAAAACAAAAGAGCAAAGCTCAACGAAGACACTAGGACTGGTCCCCAGTGTCCACGTACTCCTCGCCAAACACAGGCTCGGGCTCGACATCAGCAAACACCTCGTCCTCAACAATGTACTCAGGCTCAGGATCTAACATGTGTCATCCAAAAGAGTAAAGGGGCACATGTCAGAAGTCTAAAAGACTTGTGCAAGGAAACTGAAAGTAAGGTAAACTAACAACCTAGCAGTTATAGTATGCATGACATGGCAGTTATGGTATAAGTGCACAAGTAAGACACGGTGAAACAATAAGTACAAGAGAACAATTATCAGGACAAGTCATGAGTAGCCAAGCTACTAACAATCTCAATCTTTTCACTAGTCACGTTTCACGTTGTTTGTAGATGTTTACGCCTTACAACTGAACGGTTTGACATTCACATTGATTGGCCGCTTAACACTACCCCTGAACCCAGAGTTTACGCCTTACAACTGCAGTTGCTGATTGGGCAGACTCCCAGTTGAATGGCCGCTTAACTCTTACCCCTCCCACATGTAAACGAGCCAAGGTCCCTGTACAAGAGCTCAGTAAATGAGCCAGGGTTGCCCCGCACAAGAGCTTGTTTCCTGGATCACAAACCAGGAGCGTATTCCATTTGGCATAGGGGTGCACCTAGCCTCAATCATTTCACAAGGTGTAGCAGAGCTACGTAATCACGGGAACACTTAAAGGAAGCAATGACATGACAATTAATTCACGTACCGTTAATGGAAATTAAACATGACATGGTAGTTGTGCAACATGGAAAATGATGGATCTAGCTTCGTTGTCAAGCTAGTTCCTAAAATTGCGCCTAGGCGAGTATCATTTCGTCGCCTAGTCTCTTTTACGCCTACAACAAGCAAATGGCCTAAGACATGGCCCAAAACCCTAAGTGGCAAGTTTCACTTGCCTAGCACCGAGGATGACGATCAACGAGGCCGTCACACAAATGCTAACTACGGCGATGAGATCGCTGCCATGGCAAAACAACATTAGAACAACATCCAACCTAGTTTTATTAGGGTTTCACAAAAACACAAATTGGTTATGAAAACGTTAAGAGATCGATTTATTACCGTATCGGAGCGGAAGAATGATGCCGAGCAAGCACGGCAACGGAAGAAACGATCTGGGGAACCTAGGGTTCAGATCTGGAATGGATGGGAAAAATCTGGAGAAATGGGGTTTTGGGGATTTTTGGGGGTTTTCCGGCGACCTAGAGGTGGTGGCCGGCCAAAATGGAGAGGGGGAGAGACTCTTGATGAAGGAGGAGGGCTAGGGTTAGATGGAGGATGATTTGGGGAAGAAGGAGGCTCAGGAGAAATGAAATAAGAAAAGAAAACGTTTGAGGGGGTTTAAAGAGGCACAGCCGGCGGCTGCCCAAAAATTAAGGTTTCTGGGGTCATTAATCGATCAAAGAAGAGTGGCTGACCGACTAGTTTAAGAACGAGTCGGTCGGTCGGCTAACGGTGACCGACTAAATACAAACGGCGAAAGTAGGGAAAAATCTGGGTAATGAATTAGTCGGTCTGTGAAGGCCCGTCGACCGACTAGTTTGCAACCTAGTCGGTCGGTGAGTGTTCATGGCCTGACTAACGATAAACAGTAACTTAGGTGAAATCTACTGACAGAAACTAGTCGGTCTGAGAGCAAGTTCTGACCAACTAGTTGAGCATCTAGTCGGTCGGTGGTTGTTCTTATACTGACTAAAAGTTAACAGTAACTCCTGAGAAATTCACAAAGCCCACTAGTCGGTCCATGAATGTTTGCCGACCGACTAAATCGTCATCTAGTCGATTGGTTCCCCTTCTTGTACCAGCTAACGTGCACAAAAAGTTTCGAAATGGAGCGCGAAGCTCCGGGATCAATTCCTAAGATTCCTAGGCTTGATCTAACAATAAGATATGACCGATATGAAGCCCGTCACGAATGACTTACTCCAAAATCGACGATTCTAAAGAAGAAGCTAGAAAATCATGACGAAACGATCGAAAATGAAAGCTACGGAGACGAAAACCACACATGAGGAGAAAATCCCCCAAAGCATATATATATATAATATAATTAATCCAGATACATGAAAACCAGTCGTTACACGTGGTCTCTGCCTTCAGGGATTTCAAGCCCAACCTGTGTAGGGTCAGGCTGTAGGGTCTCACACAGAGTGAGACCTTCATCAAGTAATAGGTAGAAATTAGGGAGAATATGCATTTGATGTAATGGATAGAAAACTACAAAGAGTTTGCAGTTAGCTTCTACATTCGGGATAAATGATCCTGAGCGCAAGTGGGAGATGTTGGGAGATGTGCCCTCGTTTCATTTGTATTTGATGAAAATGATTTTTTTATAATAGATGTGGGAATTTTGCATATGATGCAAAGAGAACTAAATGTGTCGTAAAATGTTTACGTGCACATTTAGTATGATAAATGCGTGAAAATGGTAACCTAGATGACAGGATCGTCCCGGTCTAAACGCAGGTCCAAACCACGTCAAAAACAGACACCAAATGCACAAAATAAAGCCAAAACAGTGAAAAAAAAATCCAAATTTGGCATTGCAGGTCGGGCGCCCGCTTAGCAAGGGCCCGACCCGCCTAGAGGCCACAGTAGGGGTTTTTAACCCAGTTTTGTGTGACGGCTGTAGTTTTTGCGAAAAACATGTTTTGCGCTATGTTTGGACACTCGTTTGAGGGGTCAAAAGAGCTCGGAATGACGTGTCATTTCTTCCTACGTGTTCACTGTTCAACCCTCTTCGATTTGATAGGTTGTATCACTTGCGAAGCTCAACGGCGAGGGAGGAAAAATTCGCTAAAGTTTGGCCTTTGTGAAAGGCACATTTTAATTAATTTTTCTCCAAAACTTTTAGACCCACATCGGATATGGAGTGAAGGGGAGGGGTCAGCCGCCTAGATAAATAGGGGTCTGCCCCTTACTTGAAACTCGTCCCAAGCTCCAGATCTGAGTAGCTCTATTAAACATTTGTAAGCCCGGATCTGAGCTTAAATTAAATATTCGCTTTCTCCCTAAATTTCTTCCTTGCTTCTGTTCGGGCTCTAGCAAAGCTACGAAGGAGCTCGGATCTGATCCGAAGTCTTGATGGAGGATCCACTCAAGGTGAAATCTTCTTTGGTGCGTGGTTGGCTCGACGACAAGGGTGTTGCTCGCCTCGGGATGCAGTGCGGTTCGGGAAGCAGTTTGGCTTGGGACAAGGTGCGGCTTGGGACGCGGTTCGGCTCAGGAGAAGCGGCGCAAGGCCAAAGAAATGTTGATGAAAATAACGCTTTGTTTTCTGCAGAAACGAATTGAAAGGTATGTAGTTTAAATTAAGCATGTGATTATAAATTGCAACTGTTAGATCTATCCTTGGGGTTGGTCGGACCCAACCCCGGGATAGTAGAGATCTTGGCTAGTGTTTGTTCCCTTTAGGGCTTAACTTAAAACTGTTTTAAGTTTATTTTGCACTGCTGTTTTGATAACTTCGTCCGACTGACTTAGGCTGGACGTCGTTTTTATGGCCCTAAGGAACAATAAAACCCGACAGTGGTATCAGAGCCATTGGTCTACATTGATCTATAGTTTTGCAATTTATAAAATGTATGTGATACAATATGTTTCTTCATCAGATGGAAGCTTTAATTTAATCTATAAAAATGTCGTTTAAAGCAATGTTTTTATTTTTGAAAATTGTTGTCGTCACATACGCCATAATCTGAGCCTTCTTCAGCTTTCCACCCATCCCAGATCACTCTCAGGCATTTGCACCCGACACAGAGCTCCCATCCTTTAGTGTCGAGAGTTTCTGGTGTCGGATAGTCAGTCTCGCATACTTCAGCCCTAGCGGGGCAAAGTTCTTATCCATCATTCACCCATGTATATGCTATGCTTAGCGCCACCTTGCCACGACTATCTTCTCTAGGCCTGAGCTTGGCACCATCTCGCACCATGAGTTAGTCCACCTTAGTGGGATGACCAGACCCATTCGTCCCGTTGACTGACGCACCCAGAACCTACACCTAAATTCCACCTAGCGGTGTCACGGTCGCTAGGCGTATTACGGCCCCTAGGTGTCAATTCCGGGCTCTATCCGCAAGCGAACGGTGTCAAATTATAGTATAAAAGATGTCGGATCTCACAGGGCGGTGACAGTGTATTTGAGGTCTCAGATTTTTTTAATATCTCGAAGTGAGATAGCTGTCGGTAGGGGAAGTTTGGTTTTGGTGTTGTTGTTGACTTGATAATAAAGAGAACTAGGGTTTTAGGGATCACCGCTAAGACCGTCGGGGATTGATGTTGGAGTGGGATCCTTACATTGCATTAGGTTTAAGGGATTAATCTCTTAATTCATACCACTCTCGTGGATTAGAATTTCGATGTATTTTGGTGGCTCTCATTGATGCAATGGCGGTAGCCGTCAATGTAGCGATATAGTTCATCGGTGGATCCCCTCAAGGCACAAGCCGGGCATGGTCACGAGCCTTGGTTGGATCCATCGATTTTCCTATTCAAATCCCGAGGATACTCCTTAAGCTTGTCAATTCCACAGACCGTGGGCATGATCTCAGCGCGAGTTATCCTAGGGATTCGGAAGGATCGACCGAAATACTCCCATTTATTCCCAATTCAACCTAGAGATCCAGATCTACATCTCCCCCCCAAGTCTTAGGGCTAACCCATCAACTCTAGAGGAGACTGCTCACACATGGTGATTTTAACAAATAAAAATGCGATTTTTATAAGAGAAAACATCTTAGCAAATTAATCGAATAAGGATTGAATTGCTTACGTGCCAGAGGCAAAGAGAAATAGCAGCAAATAATAAACCGAAGAAATCCCAAAGATTCCAGAACGCAAAGAAAAATAGATTTAGATAATATCCAAAAATTAGGTTTAGATCTAACAATTGTTTCTAATCTCTCCTGCTCCCAAAACATAATTCAAAATTTCAAAAAGAATGAACTCCCCTTTTGCAATACTCCAAATCCGCACTTCACTCCCCAGCGCGCATCAGACGGTCGCGAGAAATTCCAAAAATGGCCTTCATTGTCGCCGACCGAGTCAGTGACTCGGTCGAGCAGAGGCTTGCTCTGTCGGGCTGCTCGGTAGAGTACGTCAGGAAGTCGGGCTTCTCCAAAAATTGCCACTCTGTCTGCTCGGCCCGAGTCAGCCTTGCTCGGTCGACCAACCAACTGACTCGGTGGCCATGAGATCTGCTCAGCTCGAGTAAGAGGTTGATTGAACTTCGGACAAAGGAGCTGCTCGACCGAATCACCATACTGCTCGGTCCGAGCAGCTTGAATATCCGCCTCGTTCTTCTTTGTGCCTCTGCTCGACGAGTCACTTGGGAAATCCTGAGCTGCTTCTTTCCTCCTCTCCTCCACTCCTGGCAATCTCCTCTACTCCTTCCATAGGCTTCCAAAACTCAGTGAACTCCTGTAGAGCTTTGCCAATGGGCTCAAGGGCATGTCGGATGTGTCCATATCCAAAATGGGTCCTGAATCGCTCTGAAATCCCTGAAAATCCACAAAACTCTACGAAACTCGAATATGGCGTTAGAATTGCAAAATCGTAGGAAAATATGGACTTTGGGTACGAATATGATATGAAATGCAATGGAATGATGCTATGAAAAGATGGAAAAGATGGACACATCACAGACGACGGCACACTCCGATCCCACCTCCTATCAGACACAGCCCGTTGGTTGTGCAACCGCCTGGTTTCCACTTCCACCTTCGCCACGGATATTTGTTGTGGAGGTTTTCTTCACTTTCTTTGCCCTCATGCTTGGCCTTAACCATCCTGCCAATCTCCTGGCAGCCACCGGGCCTACCACACTGACCACCAATGTGCTTGCATGCATGCACATCATCAGGCCCCACGATGATCACCATTGGATCAACCTTCTAGGCCTCCAGCATGAGTATCACATAGTCCTCCAATGCCCCGACCTTACACACATTGAGTCGGTCCACTTAGACTGGCTTCTACCTGGCATGCTCTCCATCCCACCCATTCACATCCTGGAGCCCGTAGGACCACAAGTTGAGCATAGTGATGATGATTGGGAGCTTAGCTCTGAGGAGGACCATGAAAGAGCACCCACTCCTACCACTTACACACCTTTAGCGAGCACCTCTGGTCCCACTTCTGTCAGTGCTCCCACCACCACCACACCTTCCACCACTCCAGCTAATAGTTCCAGGGTAGTCCACACTTCTACCCTCGGCACCACTGCACCACCATCATCACTGCTCGTATCTGAGGGCACTTCTGTATCTATCGCTCCTGAGCCTACACTTGAGACCACCCATATTGAGCCTGTCCCCACCAAGCTGGCTGACACTGTTGTCCCTACCCCTACTGTCTCTACACCTGTGGACTCCTCCCCGATCACTCCTACCATTCCCGAGTCTACAGTCCCATTGTCGACACCAGCTTCTAGCAGCACTTCTGTCTCAACCACTGACATTTTTTCTGAGAGAGTCGTGGTATCTGTCACCACGTCTGTCGACACGACGACTCTGCCTGCTGATATACCGATTCCAACCTCTGCACCAGGTCTTGCATCCATCCCTGTACCATCTACCGTCGAGATCCCCGCTAGGCCATCCTCTCCTGATTTTGCAGTCAGACGTCGTGTACCACACGCACGAGTCCAAGTAGACAGAGGTGCCCCTAGTGGTGCATGTCAACCGCTGAGCTCCTGCCACACTGACACATGCTTGATAGCGTTAGAGTCCGAGATTGTTGGGCTGAGGCGAGACTTTGTCACCTTCAGACAGATAGTCACTACCCATCTCTAGTCACAAGGCAGGACACTCAAAATATTTTAGAGATTTTGATGGCACGGGGTGCACCACCTGCTACACTAGCACCAGCCCCCCAGTCACTCCAGCTCCACCCACCTGATCCTCTTACACCACTTGTTGACCCTCCATCTTCTGGTCCACAACAGTGGGACCTATCTCCACCTCCAGAGGGTGGTGCCGCTACTTGATTTGCATTTTTCCCATGCTCTCCCTCTCACTCTTTCTTGTGCCCATCTGTCCACACGGGGACTAGCACCGCATAGCTTGGGGGAGAACCCAATTTCATCCATCTGCATTGCCATCATTCATCTTTTCTTATTTTCTTTTTAGCTTTCTTATTTTTAGGATTTCTCATTACCCATCCACCCCACCTAACATCATTCACTATCTTTCACGAGTGTTCTCAACAGTGAGGACACTCTTGTGTTTAGCTTGGGGGATGAGTGCTATCGCTTTTTATTTATTTTTCTTTTACTTTGCATCATTTTTCGCTTTATGTTTCCACCCATTTTCCACCACATTTTTTCTATTTAGCATCACACTTCTTGCCTTTAGGTTTGTGTGCATGTTTATTATATTTTATTCCACTTTTTATTTTCTTTCTTTTGTTAGATGAGTTCATTAAGATGACATCTCTTATTGCTTTCGTAGCTATCACGATGCTTATATTCGATGTCATGCTACATAGAGTTATTTCATAATCTTGATATTCCTAAGTACTTGCAATATATATTTCTTTTGATGACTTCTCTAGTGTGAATGCATGAGACTTATTGAAACTGAATGTGTAGAGTAGTGTTTAGTATGTCTTCATTGGAAATGCACCAAGATTCATGCATCATTAGCATATTTGGAGCACCGCTTTGTCATTCATATTTGCATTCTTGTTGAATGCCTGATATGATTGAAAACTTTACAGCTTGACTTCACTACTCGTTGAAATGATTAAGAATACCCATGCTTACACATCAGTCTAGTTGATTTATTATCTTACTAAACTGTCTGTGCACACTTTGAGTGAACCGGTTGTTATATTAATTCCTCATCCACATATATCTTTTATTTTCTACATGTCACTTGAGTTCACCTCCCAAAGCTACTTATATCGCATCCATTCCCAAAAATCCTATACAAAAGAAAAGCTATCTCCAAAAAAGTACAAAAAGCCAAAAAGACCCAAAAATCAAAAGTACAATTCATATTACTCCTACAAAAGTCCAAAAAGAAAAAAATGAGAAACAAAGTTTCAAAAGTTCAAAAAGAAAATAATAGAGAAAAATTCTCAATTTCAATTACTTGGAACCACAATTATACTTGGAAAAACCAAGAAAAAATTCCACAATCATTTCCTTTGGATGTGACGCCTCAAGTTAAGCTTGGGGTGGTGAATTCTTTTGACTAAACGAGTGAGCATGACATTATAGTGGAGTTGTGCACAAATGAGGAAGTTTGATAATACTGAAACTTTGTGAAATACCTTAGCTATGGATATTTCTTATGATTTGATATGAATACGTGATTGTCTTGACTCTTATTCCATTCTCTATTGCATGCTTGCTATGAATTCTCTATGCTTCAATTATAGCTTTTGATTGAAAAGTGCATCACCAATGTTTTGTATATTCAATACTATGAAATGCATGACATTGATGTGAGTTGATTGTATGAGCTTTAGAGAAGTCCCTTTTTGTTGATCTTGAGCTGCAAGTACTATATTTATTTAAGATATGAAATCTCTTGCTAGCATGTGATTCATTTTCTTAGTTGTCGTGATGTGTGGCGAATGGCTTGAGCTCTGAGAGAATAATCTAGCGACCCTATCCTCTTTGCATTCTTTTCTATTTTCTTATTTTTACCTCCCGGTGAGTTTTGTATTCGTCTTCCTCGAGGACGAGTAAGAGATAAGCCTAGGTGATTTTGATGTGTCCATATTTTCCATATTTTTACCGCATGCTTTCATAGCATTTTCGCCATCCAAAGTTCACTTCTTTTCACGATATATTCGATTTTCGTATAGAATTGTGGATTTTCATGAACTTTGGAGCGATTTGGAGCAATTGTAGCACATAGATACATCCGAGCTATCTGGAGTGCTTATGGCGAGGTTCGATAGGTGTTCGACGAGGTGGAGAAGAAGATTGGAGGAGGAGAAGAGAAGAGAAGAAAAGAAAGAGAGAAAGAAGCTCAAAGGAGCTTATGTGTTGTTTTCCCAGACCACTCGGTCTAGTGCATCAGCACTCTACCGAGCTGACCTTCAACATAAGAGAAGAGCTCCTTCAGGAGATGTGCACAAGTCACTTGAATGAGTAAAACGTCACTCGGTCAGATCATCAGCGAACAATTCCAATTCCTATTCGATGTAGGAGAGCACAAGAGTGACTCGATCGAGCAGTTCAGTCACTTGATGAGATGAAGCCTGATTAGAACGAAGATTTTCAAAGGCAACCTCGACTTACTGTTGCTCGACCGAGTATACCAGCGCTCGGTGATCGGTGCATATTTTACACCTTTTTTCCGTATGTTTGCACACCATTTCGATTGCTCATATTGCGATTTTCATAATTATTCGATGATATTGCGTTACTTTTCACTATTTCTTGTTTTTGTCGGATTTCAGGAAATATGGATCAATTGGGAGCAAAAATGAGCTTAAAGGACTTGCGCGCGTAACGAAGCACCGCTCATGGCCTTATTGAGGAGATATCAGCGCTAGAGGATGAGTGGAGAAGGAAAGAATTTGGTGGAATTGACGAGGAGGCGAAAAGGAGAAGAAAAGAGCTCAAGAGTACCCCACTCAGCCGAGTAAACTGCTTACTCGGCCGAGCGAAGGACTGCACTCGCCCGAGTGAAACAGATACGCGTTGAAGATTTGCCATGTTCACTCGACCGAGCAAGGAAGACCACTCGGCAGAGTGAGAAAGCCCACTCGCCCGAGTGCTATAGAGATTTCATCCAGAGAGGAGGCTAACTTACTAGAATTTGGAGAAGCCTCACTCGGCTGAGTGGCAGAGCCACTCGACCGAGTAGAGATCGCCACTCGCCCGAGTACGACAGGGTTTTTCTCCTAATCTGAGCAGACTCTCTGGAATTTTTGGAGAACAGCAAACTACCCTACTCGGCTGAGTAGAGAAGTCCACTCGACCGAGTGAAGAATACCACTCGGCCGAGTGACGCCGAGGACACGAGCGCCCAGATTTTCAGACAGCCTCCCACTCTTTTTAAATCTGCTATCATTTCAGCAATCAAAGTATTTTTCTCATATTTTTTATGGATAGTAGACTTCATGACGGTTCCAACTCCTCTAAGAACGCGCCAATCGGAGGTAGGGTGAAATCTAGAGAATTTCTGCAAGTCGAAGTTGTAGTGCTGGAATTTCCACTCGGCCGAGTCATTTTCCCACTCGGCCCGAGTCGGCCTGGGCCCAGATTTTAAGTTGCGGCCAAGCTGAATTAGGGCATGAATTTTAGAGGGATTTGAAGGGTTATTTGCTAGGGTTTTGGGGGGCTATATAAGGGGTTTGTAGCCGTCATTAGAGGGGGTTCCATTTGTTTTCATAGGGATTATTTTAGAGGTTAGGCCATGCCCTAGGCCCCCTCTTGGATCAAAAAGCTTGTAATTGGATTGAAGTTCTTCATCAAAGCTAAGTATCTTTGTTCTTATTATCTGAATCTTTGAATTGCTATCTTTTAATATGCAAGCAATGGTTTTTATTGATTCCTATATCGTTGTTGCTATGCTTGAGTAGATTTGATGTTCTAGGGCATGGGGATGAACCCTATGGATTCGATTTCAGATTTGTGATGAATGAATTCATATGTTGCTAGAATTGCAAGAAAGGTTAGATTGTGATTGATTTATTACGGATAGCTAGGAATTTCCATCGATTTGGAGTTTGCAAGAGATTGGATTCCGATCGATGGGAAGGCCTAGATATTAGATTAAGGTTTATAATCGAGATTCTCTAGACTTGGTTTGCAAGAGATTGGACCAAATCTAGGATTTTTATTATAAATCTATACACATATTCATTTGCAAGATATTGGACGAATACGAGCTATCACAATCTAGGTCGTAACTCGAGTTTGCACGTGAGTGGGCTCGAGGTGCGATTGGACGATGATGTCGATCTTCATGCTAGTTGCTTAGGTTAGGGTTTGCACGAGAGTGGGGACATAATCTAGGTTTCTATAGACCGGCAATAGCATGAGAGCGTGAGCTTGGTTCTCTATTTAGTTACGACTAGTTCACCTCGACACAAGTCTTACAATATTGAGATTCACAATTTACAAGGATGAATGACGATCCGTAGTGGGGATTTCCTAGCTCTAGACACTTTTATTATATTGTATTTGAATCGATATTTGACCAACATCTCTATCACCGACACCAACAACCACCACCAATTCCATTACATCACACCACATCCATCTCCACCAATAATACATTCGTAGTCAAGCCAACCTAGGATAGATTGGAACCAACACCACCTCCTTGTGTTCGATACCGGCTCGACACTTGACCGTGCGCTTGCGGTAAAACTACAATCGTTCTCCCGGTGTATATCCGGGGCCGCCCAAGTTTTTGGCGTCGTTGTCGGGGAGGTGTTTCCTGTTGGGTGCCAATTTGTCACAATTAGGTTGATTAGACTACGAAAAAAAATTTTACAAAAAGAAATTTTCACCCCAGCCACCATTATTATCATTTCTATATTCTTTTGTGCCACTGATATTTTTCTCCAGGTATTTATCTTTGTTGATCAGGTGCTATGGATTATACTACGTGGACCACAGATTTTGATCAGAGTGGTCAGATGGGAGAATACTATTATGATCAGAGTGCTCAGACGGGATAAAAAATTTTTGATGAGATGCATGCACACCAGGTTGAAATGCAAGCCAGGCTTGATAAGAGCAACATTCAATTGGAATGGGCGAAGAGGATACTTAAAATGAATGTGCTCATGCTTAAGGTTGCATGGATGTCCAAAGATATCAGTTCTGCTTCTTCTTCTTATGGACAAGAAGCATCTTCAGTCATAATACCAGAGCCAGAATGTGACGTCGTCGATCCCACATCACACGATACAGCTGTTGCATATTAAGAGTAGATGGACGAAGAGGCAGTGGAGGAAGCAGAAATTGAGTCATATGCGCAACCAGAGGAGGACGTATTTCAGAGATTATTGGAGGGCCTCTTGGAGTCAGTGAGGTTCACCGGTTCAGAGAGCATTACAGTAGGTGATGCATTTAAGCTACGATTTGCAGATTTTATTATGAACCGTGTTTCAGCTGCAGGAACAATTGAGGAGGACATCCATGTCAGTCTTGAGGGGGATAGACTATATTTTCGGATTGCTTGCGGGGATTCCCCTCCACATGATACATCCCCACAAGTTGACATACCTGAGCAGCCAGCATCACCATTCCAGAGAGAGCCTACATTAATAGTTGATGAGAAGGCAAATGAGCACACTATCGAGCCAGAGCATGCTTTTGAGGAGGCCTTACACACAGAGCCAGAGCTTATCACTGAGGAGGCCATGCATCAGGACGAGGACACAGCCATTCATGAGGATCCCGAGCACTATCCTCCTCCATTAGAGCTCCCGCAGCCACCTCATCCTTCCACTGACGTCGAGGACTATCCAACAGAGCTTACTGCTCCCACTGAGGGAGATATTTTTACACATCCCATTTCTGAATCATGTATTCCATTTGATATTTACTTTGATTCAGATATTTTTGACACGTCATACCTTTTGCAGTGCACGTACGATTATGGATCGGAGGTATGCTTGGACGTGTCACAGTTTGACGAGCATATCTAGGAAGTCTACACATATGATCTAGATTTACCTGAGCAGCTTACAGAGGACATCATGGAGACAGCTATCACAGCACGGGAGGATATTGGATTATTTACAGGGAAGTATCGTCTACCATTATTTATTTCATATATTTCTACAGATGATCCTCTTTGGGATACTTTTATTATGAGGGTGAATTTTTTGCAGCGAACTGATGCATCCTATTCTCTGCAGGGTACAGGTGGAGTCCTTGTGGGAATGCTGGAGGATGCATTGCTGGAGTTTGTTGGTGTTCGTGGACATACGCGCCTGGCAGAGCCACGGAAAGAGCAGTTGGAGCAGTTGCATGCACCGGCAAAGATACTGGATCCGCCTTTTGCTATAGGTGATATCAATCCAGTAGTGTAGTATTTTATGCTTTAAATAAACACGAATCCTCTCGACGGCGAGAGGACCGTATAGATTTGCTTGAATAAATATCACCTCATATGACGGCAACAACAAAAATTTTTACACCCCAAACCCATTATATATATTAATTGCCCTCTTCATATTTTGATGTGTCACATCCTTTTTGCTCACCACCCATCAAGCATTTCTTTCAAGTGAATACTCACATTCTTATTAGTTTGACTCGATCCCGCTTAGCAAAGCCGTGACATTTTGGATCGAGTCATTTGAATAGGATTGTTTGGTATAAGCTTGGGGGAAGGCGCTCTCATGCATCATTGCATGTGCATGTAGTTGCATTAGGATTTCATGTCATTCATTTCATCATTTTTCATTCACCCCCCTTATTATTATCGTTGTCACTCATATTCTTCCATTATGATCACATTGAGGACAATGTGAAGTTTAAGCTTGGGGGAGTGCATTCCATGCCATTTAAATGCATTAGTTGCATTTTTACTCTATTTTTAGGGTTTTAAAAAAATTTCAAAATTTTTGCATCATCTTTTTGATTTTTTCCATCTTATTTTCCTTTCATGTGTGTTCATGCACTATATTGTGTGCTTGTTTTTTCTTTTCTTTCCTCTCTTTTATTTTTATATCTTTATTTTCTTTTCCTCCTTTTGCTAGATTTGTTTCGTATGATGATATCTCTTATTGCCTTAGAAACCATCACGATGCTTATTATTCCTTGCCATGCTACTTAGAGTATTCTATAGTCTTGATATTCACATGTGCTTGTAAATCTATTTCTTTTGATGACTCCTCTAAGTAATTGCATGGTATCCATTGAAACTGAATGTATGGATTAGTGTTTAGTATGCTTTTACTGGAAGTGCACCAAGATTCACGCATCAATTGTATAACGGAAGCATCTGCCTTATGGTCTTATTCGCATCCTATTGCATGCTTAATATGATTGTGCGTTTTACCGCTTGACTTCACTTTTTATTGAGATGATTGAGAATATCCATGCTTACATATTAGTTTTAGTTGAAATATTATTTTATTGAACCGTTCGTGGACATCTTAGAGTGAACCGAGTGTTACATATTTCCTTCTCCACAAATATCTTTTATTCTCTACATGTCACTTGAGTTCACCTTCTAAAGCTACTTATATCGCATCTATTTCCCAAAAATCCCTACAAAAGAAAAAGGTTGCTCCAAAAAGTACAAAAAGCCAAAAAGGAGCCAAAACCCAAAAATACGAATCAAATAGCTCCTACAAAAATCCAAAAAAATAAAAATGAGAAACAAAAAATTCAAAAAGAATAAGAAAGATACTTCTCTATCTCATTATTGGAGCCAAAAATACTTGCAAAAACCAAGGCAAAAATACCATTTTCTACTATCATATTCTTTTAGATGCGATGCCTCAAGCTAAGCTTGGGGGATGAATTCGCTTGACCATATGAGTGAGTGCGACATTAGAGTGGAGAGGTGCACGAATGGGGAAGTTTGATAATACTGAGACTTAGCGAAATACTTTAGCTATGGAGATTTCTTATGAATTGATATGAAAATGTGAATGACATGTCTCTTATTCCATTCTCTATTGCATGCTTGGTGTGATTCTTATATGCTTCTGTTATAACTCTTGATTGAAAAGTGCATCGCCAACATTCGTATATTAAATTCTATGAAATGCGTGATGTGGATATGAATTGATTGTATGAATTTAGAGAGTCCCTCTTATTGTTCTTAAAAGCTTGCAAGTACCATGTTTCAGTAAGATATGGAATCTTTATATCATGTGATTCGTATTTTCATATTTATCGTGATGTGCGGCTTATGGCTTGAGATCTGAGAGAATAATATAGAGACCCCTTCCACTTCGTATTCTTTTTCTTTCCTTTCATTTCATTAGTTTTCATTTCCCGAGTTCGTCTCTTTACTTATCTTCCTCGAGGACGAGTAAGAGATAAGCTTGGGGGATTTTGATCGGTGCATATTTTACACCTTTTTTCCGCATGTTTGCACACCATTTCGATTGCTCATATTGCGATTTTCACGATTATTCGATGATATTGCGTTACATTTCACTATTCCTTGTTTTTGTCGGATTTCAGGAAATATGGAGCAATTGGGAGCAAAAATGAGCTTAAAGGACTTGCGCGAGTAACGAAGCACCGCTCATGACCTTATTGAGGAGATATCAGGACTAGAGGATGAGTGGAGAAGGAAAGAATTAGGTGGAATCGACGAGGAGGCAAAAAGGAGAAGAAAAGAGCTCAAGAGTACCCCACTCGGCCGAGCAGACTGCTTACTCGGCCGAGCGAAGGACCGCACTCGCCTGAGTGAAACGGATACATGCTGAAGATTTGCCATGTTCACTCAACCTAGCAAGGAAGACCACTCGGCCGAGTGAGAAAGCCCACTCGCCTGAGTGCCACAGAGATTTTGTCCAGAGAGGATGCCAACTTACTGGAATTTGGAGAAGCCTCACTCGGCCGAGTGGCAGAGCCACTCGACCGAGTATAGATCGCCACTTGCCCGAGTACGACATGGTTTTTCTCCTGAGATCTGAGCAGACTCTCTGGAATTTTTGGAGAACAACAAACTACCCTACTCAGCCGAGTATAGAAGTCCACTCGACCGATTGAAGAATACCACTCGGCCGAGTGACGCCGAGAACACGAGCGCCCAGATTTTCAGATAGCCTCCCACTCTTTTTAAATCTGCTATCATTCCAGCAATCAAAGTATTTTTCTCATATTTTTTATGGATATCAGACTTCATGACGGTTCCAACGCCGCCAAGAACGCACCATTCGGATGCCGGATAAAATCTATAGAATTTCTGCAAGTCGATGCTGCAGTGCAGGAATTTCCACTCGGCCGAGTCATTTTCCCACTCGGCCTGAGTCGGCCTGAGCCCAGATTTTAAGTTGCGGCCAAGCTGAATTAGGGCACAAATTTTAGAGGGATTTGAAGGGTTATTTTCTAGGGTTTTGGGGGGCTATATAAGGGGTTTGTAGCCGTCATTAGAGGGGGTTCCCATATGTTTTCTTAGGGATTATTTTAGTGGTTAGGCCATGCCCTAGGCCCCCTCTTGGATCAAAAAGTTTGTAATTGGATTGAAGTTCTTCATCAAAGCGAAGTATCTTTGTTCTTATTATCTGAATCTTTGAATTGCTATCTTTTTATATGCAAGCAATGGTTTTTATTGATTCCTATATCGTTGTTGCTATGCTTGAGTAGATTTGATGTTCTAGGGCATGGGGATGAACCCTATGGATTCGATTTCAGATTTGTGATGAATGAATTCATATGTTGCTAGAATTGCAAGAAAGGTTAGATTGCGATTGATTTATTACGGATAGCTAGTAATTTCCATCGATTTGGAGTTTGCAAGAGATTGGATTTCGATCGATGGGAAGGCCTAGATATTCGATTTAGGTTTATAATCGAGATTCTCTAGACTTGGTTTGCAAGAGATTGGACCAAAGCTAGGATTTTTATTATAAATCTATACACATATTCATTTGCAAGAGATTGGACGAATACGAGCTATCACAATCTAGGTCGTAACTCGAGTTTGCACGAGAGTGGGCTCGAGGTGCGATTGGACGATGATGTCGATCTTCATGCTAGTGGCTTAGGTTAGGGTTTGCACGAGAGTGGGCCATAATCTAGGTTGCTATAGACCGGCAATAGCGCGAGAGCGTGAGCTTGGTTCTCTATTTAGTTACGACTAGTTCACCTCGACACAAGTCTTGCAATATTGAGATTCACAATTTACAAGGATGAATGATGATCCGTAGTGGGGATTTCCTAGTTCTAGAAAATTTTATTATATTGTATTTGAATCGATATTTGACCAACATCTCTATCACCGACACCGACAACCACCACCATTTCCATTACATCACACCATAACCATCTCCACCAATAATACATTCGTAGTCAAACCAACCTAGGATAGATTGGAACCAACACCATCTCCTTGTGTTCGATACCCGCTCGCCACTTGACCGTGCGCTTGCGGTAAAACTACAATCGTTCTCCGGGTGTATATCCGGGGCCGACCACTCGGCCAAGTACTTCAACTACTCAGCCAAGCGAAATTTATTTCAGAGCGGCACTTTGAGCCTAAAGAAGCATCCCCGAGTGACTCGACCGAGCACGGCGATCACTCGATCGAGCTGCTCACATATGACGCTGAACCAAGAAAGGAGAAGCGGCTGATAGTGTCACCACTTGACCGAGCGGTGCCGCTACTCGACCGAGTAGGGCGCCACAGACTAACTAATTAGGAGCCTAAGAAGCCCTTTCTCCAGATTTTTATGGGGTCCATTCCCATTGTATTTAAGCATAGTTTTTACCCTAGTTTTAAATAGGAGGCTATTTACAATTTTATTTTCTTAGAAATTCTTAGTTTTTCTTAGAGAGTTCTTGAGCCATCGCTATTGTTTGAAGACAAAGGTGATATTTTTATTATTGTGATTCATATGGAATCTCTTGATCTTAATTCTCTTCGATTAATTGTTCGTCTTTAGCGCTTTGGTAACAATCTTTCATCTCTCTATGCCTATTTCGATGTCTTTTATTGCGATCATGATTTTTATTGTTATTCTAAACGTTTTTGTTGATATCGCTATAAATTGTGAGTAGTCGTCTCTAGGGCTAATGGATTAGTCCTAGGATCTTAGTATTTAGATGCAAAGTTAGGGGTTTTACGCTGTTTTTGTATAAAAGGGATGTGTTTTGGTTGATTTAGCCAAGTATGTTGGAGATCTCATATAGGGTTTATGATCCACGGGAGTGGCATGCACCTTGGACAGGTATCTTATGAACTTAATTAGGCATGTTAGTGAATTCAATTAGAGTTTGTGATCCATAGGAGTGGCACGCACTTTGATGGTTTTCACCGACGTCCTATAATATTGATTGATGACCTACAGGAGTAGCATCAATGAGAGCCATCAAAACATAGATCGAAGCTCTAACCAACGGAGGTAGCATGAGTAGAGATTGAGAATAGTTGTTGTTCGTAAAGCATAGATCGCGTGTGAAGCCATCCACGGAGGTGGAGCTAAGCACGGGATATATTAGACGAGTGGCACAATGATGGTTGGTCATGAGTTCTATATTTTGGAAGCGATAGTCTCTCCCTAATAAAGCCAATTCAACGTAGAAATTGTAGCCTATCATTGACATCCGACGATCCTAGTGGTGACTCCTATTGCCCCAGTTTTTATTCTATTGTTAACCGAGATAGTAACCATTCGTGACAATCTTTCTGAGTATGCCAACTAGCATTGTTCTAAGACTTTGAATAGATCTAAGACTATAAAAGCATCTGCCTCCCTGTGGGTTTGATATTTTTCTATATTACAAAGCATTGACACCGTGCACTTGCGGTAAGTTTTCAGAGTTAAATTCGGAGCGCATCAATGTCCATCCTTTCATCAAGCTCTTAGTCTCCAAAATGCTATTCTTCAATAGTTAATCATGAGACTAAAACATTGAGAGTCTTTAGCAACAACATAATGTCATGATCATCATCAAAACAATATTGGTCTAAAACACCAATACCTAACAATCTTTACCTTTTGATGATGACACACATTATGTAAAACATAAACAAATAAAGCATAATGCTAATGAGCCCACATACTTATCTGCACCAATTGAAAATAAATAAAGCAATAAAGCTTCAAATTAATTGTGACATATAATAGGCAATGATTACATAAACCATATCTCTCGTATATCACTTCCATATATGAATATCTCTCTCCCATATATGAATAACATAATCAATATCTCTCTCCCTCTTGTCATTGTCAAAAAAGTGGACATAACATACAAGATATAATTCTTGTCATTGATTCCCTTTTAAAAATATTACAAATAAAACAAGAGATTAATATATGTTTGATACATAATTGTAAATTTGAAGTGGGTATCAATCACTATCACATGCTCCCCCTAGATCATAGAAAAGGTCAAAATGTTGACTTCTAAGATCTAATTCCAATTGTAAAATTCTTTACCAATTGAAAGTAATAATTGGAGCCATGGGCCTAAATTGTATCAATGCTTGTATATAGAAAGATCAAGTATCATTGTTACAAATGATATTGCCAAGAGAAAATATAGCATGAAAAATGTTGGTAACAACAATGGGTTGAGTTTGAGACCATAATAACCAATTGTAAATAATTTAAGAATGATCTCAAAAAATAACCCAAAATGAGAGTTAAAATATGTTTTAAAATACTTTTAAACATACATAACGTACTAACTCCCCCAATCAATATGCAAAAGTGCACAAAATATAAATATGCAAAGCACAAAACATATTGATGGATGTTATGCAAAAACAATACCACATATAATACTGCATAAAAAATATATGCTATATTTTTACTTAGCACATTTCTCTCCCCCATTGGCATATCAAAAATATGGATAATGGCCAAAATAAGAAAACCAAGGGCAAGAGAAATAACCATCCCATATGCACACACATAATGTAAATGACATTCAAAGTGACATATGAAAGGAAAAACTAATACTAGCAAGCAAAAATTTCATACTCCCCCATAATCATCCAAAGCATGCAAAATAGGGAGCACACTCACAAAAATATGGGTACAAAATGTAAACATACAAGCATGGTACCCAAGCAATGAATAACAATGTGAGTGAGCTAGCAAGGTGCAAACCAAACAAAAGTGGAGTTTGGTTTCCGTATATAGTCATATGAAAATAGAACATTTCGAACGTATGAATCTATATACGAGTTCATATCAAGCCTAGAAACATTTTTAGGAATCCACAAATAAAGTGATTTGGGATTCTTAAGAAGATGTTTAGTTAAGGCATGAATAGGAGGTGAGGGTACACGCTTATGATGTGGAACATATATATTGGTGTGTCCAGTGTATGAAACATGAAATTTAGCATTAGAAACATTCACACAAGCATTTCTACCATGCATAGGAACATGTAAAGCATGCAAAGGATTAACATTAATTCTAGCATGCAAGCAATGTAAATTATTCCTATGAGTAGAATTATCATGCATATCAACATATGAAGAAGCATTCACACCAATAGGTTTTTGAATAGACTTCTTATGCATTGAAGTGTACATATATGCATGATTCTTATTTGGCTTACTAGTCGAAGTTGATGTTTGGCCAAATGAAGACATGATTGTGACATACCTCTTAGAAAGCTCCCCAACAAATTTGTTTTGGCTTCTAGAGGTAGAGCTTCGTTCGGTCATCTTCAAAGTTGAAGTTGTCAAAGCCTTGTCCTTACTCAAGTTGAAACTCTCAAGTTGTGTGGACAATAACTCGCATTTCTTCAAAAGAGAAGAAATGCCGCATTACTAAAAAATTGAATTTTGCCAGAGTTTTTTAACATTTTCTGGCATTTTTGAAGCACTGGAAAATGTTTTCCAGTGTTTTACAAAATGATGTAAAGACGTTGGAAAAGGGGGGTGTTGCTAAATGTTTTCTTGGCATTTTGGTGAAACGTCGCAAAATGCCCACTTTTGCCGGCATTTTCATGAAACGTTGGGAAATGCCCAAGACATTTTCCGGCGTTTTCATGAAACGATGGGAAACGCCCAAGACTTTTGCCGGCGTTTTTGTGAAACATTGGAAAATGCACAAGACATTTTCCGGTGTTTTCGTGAAATGTTGGGAAATGCCCAAGGCATTCCCCAGTGTTCTCTTGAAACGTTAGGAAATGCCCAAGACATTCACTGGCGTTTTTTGAAACGTTGGGAAATGCACATGATACTAATTAAATATAAATGTATTTTAATAAATTGTCGCTATTGTGTTTCCTAAACATAGAAATCAAAGAGTTAAGCGCTTCGCATGCAATAACTTAGTTTCTTTGTCTAATTCCATATGAATAGATGAAATAACAAGAAAACAAAATAAATGTAATTTTCCATTCTTCTCACTACGTAAGAGTGAAGATTTCAGTTAAAAAGTACGTGGCGTTACAGTTAAATGCTGTTGTTTTGTACAAATACTTGGCATTACAGTTAAATGATGCCCTTCTGTCAGACAGAAGGATGATGTCGTTGAAGAGATCATATGTCTCTGGTGCAGGCAATAAAAGGGAGATGACTGCAGTCCCACCAAGAATGTGAATGGATTGTCTGAGTGAATTCACCATTTGAAATGTTGTGGAGCTGTCGAGTCCAGTGGATATCTCATCCATGAAGAGTGCTCTGCTGGTCCTACAAGCATGTCTCCTGAAAGAACAAATCAAAAGATCAGTGAGCGAAAAAGGATTAGAGAAAAAAAAGAAAAGAAAATTTGCCTGAATCAATTATATATCAACCTGTTTCAGAAGAGTCTCATGTAGTATTCTTAAAAAAAGAGGAAAGAATGTGGTCTCATGTATTATTCTGGAAAGGTAAAGTAAAGAATGTGAATGTTAAGTTACATCCTTGAATGTTTGTGCCTTTTGTTGATGGAGATTCAAAAAAGAACACATCATATATGTTTAAAAACAGTAACAATATTGTATTCACATGACATAAATCAAGACAATGCCGGTTTCAAAAATTTCTAAGTGACTAATTTATACAAATATTTTCGTTAGATTTCTGCATTGTTAGAACTTATGAGAATAAAGTGATGTAGATGTATTTTGTCACCAAGGTTCTTGAATCAGTACTCTGCATCTGCAAGTAAAATTACCCTTGGTGCTTTAATGAGTTTACCGACGCACCCGAAACCTACACCTAGATTCCACCTGGCGGTGTCATGATCGCCAGGCGTGGTATGGCCCCTAGGCTTCAATTCCGGGCTCAATCCCCAAGCGGACGGTGTCGACTTATAGTATAAATGATATCGAATCCCACAGGGACAGTGATAGTGTATATACATTCTTAGTTTAAATCTAAATCTCGAAGTGAGATAGCAATCGGGTTGAAGTAGTTGGTTGGGGCGTTGTTGTGGTTTCACTAATAAGAAAGACTAGGGCATTGGGATCGCCACTAAGATCGTCAGGGATCGACATTGGAATAGGATCCTTACGTTGCATTAGGGTTAGGGGATTAATCTCCCAATTCATACCACTCTCGTGGGTTAGAATTGTGAGGTATTTCGGTAGCTCTCGTTGACTTAATGGCGGTAGCCGTCAACGTAGCAGTATAGTTCTTCGATGGATCCTCTCATGGCGCGAGCCGGGCATGGTCACGAGCCTTGGTTGAATCCACCGATTTCCCTATTCGAATCCCATAGATACCCCTTAAGCATATCAATTCCACAGACCGTGGGCATGATCTCAGTATGGGTTATTTAGGGATTCGGTATGATCGGCCGAGATAATTCCCTAAATCCCTAATTCAACATAGGGATCCAGATCTATGTCTTCCTCCTAGGATCCTAGGGCTAACCCATCAACCCTAGAAGGATCTACTCACACATGGCAATATTCACGAATAAAAACATCATTTTTAGAGACGAAGACATCATAGCAATCGAAAGAACAGAGATAAAAGACTTACAACGGGAGATAGATAAAAATTGCAGTTTATATAACCCAGAAAAATTCCAGATTTCCAAGCACAAGAACAAACAAGAACAAGAGTAATGATCCGAAGGTTTCGATCCAAAATTCCTTAACAAAAATTAATCTAAAAATTACTCACTAAAAATCTCTCAGCTCTCCCCCAAAACTCCTCAAAAATTCCCAGAATGAATCCCCCCTTTTTGCTGTCGCGAGCTTCCAGCATTCAGTCCCCGAGATCGCGCAACAGACGGATTCAGCAAATCCTTCCAAAAATGGCCCTGGCACTGTCGACCGAGTAGGCTGCTCGGTCGAGCAGTGCGTTGCTCGTTCAGTCGCTCGGACCGAGCAGCTGTGCTGCTCGATCGAGCTTGACAGAAAATCCAAAGTCTTCAAAATCCTCGCTCTGCCTACACGGGCCGAGTCAGCACAGCTCGGTCCGAGCAGAGGCTGACTCGGTCACTGAAAAGTCACTAGAGCCAGGCGCTGGAATTGCTTCACCTTTGAAATTTGACGCTGCTCGACTGAGCAGATGAACTGCTCGGTCCGAGCCATCCCCGTATCAGCTCACTTTTCCTCCTTAGCAGCTGCTCGACCGAGCAGCTCCTCTGCTCGGTCGAGTCATCTGGGAAACTTCTACTGCTGCTCCTGAAGCAGCTCCTCCTCTCCTTCTGCTCTCTCTCTCTCTCTCTCTCTCTCTCTCTCTCTCTCTCTCTCTCTCTCTCTCTCTCTCTCTCTCTCTCTCTCTCTCTCTCTTCTCCTCCAATGGCTCCAAAAGTATGGCGAACTCCTCCAGAGCCTCACCAATGAGTTCACGAACGTGTCGGATGTGTCCATACCCAAGTTGGGTCCCAAATCGCTCCAAGATCCCTGAAAACTCATAAAACACTACGAAACTCGAATATATCGTCAGAAATGCAATATCGTAGTAAAATGTGGGGTTTGGATGAGAAAATCGCGTGGAATGAAATGAAATAATGATATGAAAATAGTGGAAAATATGGACACATCAAAATCCGCCAAGCTTACCTCTTACTCGTCCTCGAGGAAGACGAATAATCGGTACGCCGGGAGGAAAACAAAAAGAAATATGAAATAAAAATAAAAGGAGAAGAGAATAGAAGCGGATGGAGGGTACTAAGGACGTTCGGTCAGATCTATGGCCTAAATAGTAAATCACGATGCTCTGAATAATAAACATACATACTACTGGCAATTTCTAGTTTTACAAATCATATGACTAGCATGCAATGCAGGCAAAGGATAGGGATCTACTGAAATAACGCCATCAATTCATATCAGTCTCATGCAATCCCTAGAGTCTAGTATAAAGAAGTTGGCAATGCCCTTTTCAATAACAGATACACAAGGAGCATAAAGAAATCACACAACATGCAATAGAGAATAGAAAAAGTCATGCCATTCAGTTATTCATTTCGATTCATGAAAAGTCTCCAAAAACTAAAGCATTTCGTAAAGTTTAGGTATTATTAAATCTCCCCGTTATGTACCGTCTCCACTCTATTGTCATGCTCACTCATGTGATCAGTTGGTTTACCCCCCAACGCTTGAGGTGTCGCATCTTGGAATATGATATGAAATTTTTCTTTTTCTTCCCAGTATAAGTGATAGCTTCTAATGAAAAGATACAAAACAATATTTATTCATTTTCTTTCTTTTTCTTTTCTTTTTCACAAATGAATATGTACACATTTTTTCTCTTTTTTCTTTCTTTTTTATTTAGAAGCTATACTTTTTCTTTTTGGGTTTGGGAAGTGTGAAGCGGTAAAGATAGCTGTGGGGGTGTAACCAA
>CM061130.1:33305359-33323447 GCA_030789695.1 Scilla litardierei
CGCAACACGCCGCTTGTTTGAATGACGCAACGAGTAACCCGTAAGCATTTCTAGGCTACATATCAATTATAGCATGTTGTTGAATGATGCTGTGCGGTGACTTGCTATGCTTTTGATTTTCATGCACGCTCATTGGGTTAAATAAAGCATCCTATGGATACTTCAACAATGCGAATGGCTGCATGGGTTTCATTTCCATACTTAAGTTGTTATGTTACATTAACAGTTGTATTGGGACAGCCAGGGGTAGTGAAAGACACTTGTTCTAATGATGTGAAATGCACCTGTAGGACATCACCCTAAGCTATGTAGGTACTGGCGTTTCCTTTTAGCAGTACCCAAATGTACACGTGATTTGATTGGGCTGAAACACAAACAGTATTGCTACCAGCCTACATATTTGTTAAATATATATGTTAGCCAAATTAGTGTATAAATGAGTTACAGAAGTGATGCCCATTATTAAGTTCACAGTACGGTTGGTAGCCATTCTTTATAAAAACAATAAGCAGTAACTAATATTGTTAACTTATGAAGTATATGATTTTTTTTGCAGTGTGCATGTACACTCATCATGGTTACACTAAGTGATTAGTTGGTCTTGACATTTAATCCTTTAACGCAGATCACCCGTGCCTACCGTACGATCGGGTGGGCACCCAAAACTCGTAACGCTTCAGGCAAGTATAATATTTTCTACAGATTTTCAATGGTACGAGTATTTACCCTCTTTGCAAGTATATCATTTTCTACAAACTTTTTCAGAGATGCAAGTATTTATCACCATCGAGTTTTTAAACCACACCGTTCAGATTTTTGTGACCGAATTGCTAAATAATTCTAATAACAACTTTAAAGTACGTTCTTAATCTTGTTGAACCTAGTGACATGTTGATTGCTTTCATTTTCAAATATTACTACTATTGAAATGCACTCATGGCTGGTATGCCTTAATTTGTGAAATGTACACCATTGATGATTTGTGATACTGGGTCCTCGGGACAATTTACGGACTATTGTGCCTTTGGGCAAATCACGGACTATTGGGCCTTCGGGCAATACAGATATGGGCCCGCGTGGCATTTACGGAATGTTTGCCACTCGGCAAACATTAAACTACGGTTTGACTTATGGACACTTGGGTGGGGTAGTCTAGTGTAGTAGAGGCTGGAAAGCTGGATTGCACTCGATTGGTGAACTTGACAGACACCTGGCCGGGTCGGTGAGTATAGAGTCACGGGTAGCTCCCGTCGACTTGGGTGTGATGCTGGTCACCTCCCCCTCAGACACTGGGCTTGTCACTAGATAGGAGATTGATTGACTGATTGATGCACCCTTTTTTACCTCTGCTGATGCTACAGTGTAAACTGCTAAAATTATTGTCACGATTGACTATTGCTGTGCGCACTACGCTTGACACTACTTTTGCTGTACACACCACACTTGCTACACATATTGCTGTACACACTACACCGTCACGACTATTGTTGTATACACTACACTTGCCATGCCAGTTTACTTTACAAACTACACCTTGTTGCGTTACTACTTTGCACACTACACTTCGCCTGCTCACTGCTTTGCACATTACACATTGCTTACGCCACTTGTGACCATTTGATGCTATGTTCACCTTGTTGAAAATGATATTATGTTTCTCATCCCCCCTAAGTTTTGAAAATTATATTATCACCTTGCCGAGGGTCATTTATTACTAACGTTTTTAAATCTTGCCGAGCGACCCTCGCTGACGTATATTTCCTTGTTTGTGAAATATACGTTAGGTTTTGAGCAGAGTTCACAGTGAAGTTCACTTGGAGATTGAAGAAGGTGACCAAGAGAACCAAGAGCACGAGATCCACTACTGAAGACGACGGACACTGCACAGCTTGCTAAACTTTAATAATTGTTGTATTTACTTTCAGGTGTATTTTAATTTCCTTGTAACTGTTGTAATGGCCATGCTAGGCCTTTTAATTTTGTGTACTTGTAATCTGGAAAAGTTAAAGTATAATGATGACATTATTTTGTTGTTCCGAATATTCGCAAGCAAGAACCTGCCAAAGTAGTCATACACAGACGCTTATTGGGTTGGGGCCTCACCGCTCCAGCCCAAGCGGGCCCGCTCACGTCCTCGCTCCCAAGTATAATGGGAAGCGGGGCGTGACAGCATGATCGTTTGCCTAAAGCTTCGTTGAAGCTTATGGACCATTTTAGAAGTCATGAAGATTCGGATCGAAGCTTTCGAAGACGGTTTGTCAAGTTTTATTGATAGTCTTTTAGCTTCGTTCCGTAGAATGGTAAGCCTTGAGTAGGTCTTACGTTTTAATCTTCATAACACTCCTATCCTAGAGCTAGGATCTTAGTAGAAGTCTATACGATCTCTCCCGAAGCTTCGTGCTTTGATTCGCGACTTCTTGTGTATGTTAGTTGGTTCAAGAAGAAGAACCAACCGACTAGAAGGTGATCTAGTCGGTCGACAATGCTTCTTGGACCGACTAGTTTGCCTTCTCAATTCTAAGCTCTTTAATGTTTACAGTTAGTCGGTCTACGTTGACTCACCGACCGACTAGTTTGTGAACTAGTCGGTCAGTGATGCTTCTTAGACCCACTAATTGAGCTTTCCCTGTACATGCCAAGTTACTGTTTATCGTTAGTCGGTCTATGCTCATTTGGCGACCGACTAGTTGATGAACTAGTCGGTCAACATTTGTTCTTGGACCGACTAAATCAATTTGTACTCAGACTATTTGTTTTATCTCTTAGTCGGTCTATGAACACTCACCGATCGACTAGTTGTGAAACTAGTCAGTTGGCAAGTCTTCTTGGACCGACTAGTTCCTTAAGTCTGAACTTCGATCTATTCACTGTTCACCTCTTAGTCGGTTCATGTTGTTTGACCGACCGACTAGTTGATGAACTAGTCGGTCAGTGGTTGTTCTTTGACCGACTAGTTTGGTTCAGAATAGAGCCGTTGGAGCTTTAATTGAAACGTTTTTCTCTCTCTCTTTCCTCAAACCTATATATACTTGGTGTGCTGCATTCATTGCACTCAAGGCTGATTTTAAGAGAAGTTTAGAGATCAAAGAGAAAGCATTCAATCTCATTAAAGCTCATTCATTTCCTTTCAAGAATCTCTCCCTTACTCTTATTTCAAAAGAGAGATTCATTGATTGTGAGCCTTCCAAGCCAAGTTCTTGATTCTAGGTCACCTACATCCACCTAGGACTCCATTGCTAGTCATCTACTTGGAGCTAGGGTTTGGTGCCTCTTCATCTTCCCCAAAATCCGTTTTGCCCTAAATCGTAAGTTTACTCAAGGCATAGGTATTTTTGGTAAGAACTTTCATTTCATTTTATATTGATATTGTAAGTGATTCACTCTCGGTTGTGAGAGTTTTTTTGTGATCCCGGGTTGTGTGAGTCACAATTTCCTTTATGTATGATTTGACTTTGTGAAGGTTTTTCACAAGTATTTCATAGTGCAAATCTTGAGTTAGGGTTTCTAACTCAAGTATCCGGAGGGGATCCGGGTGGTTGGGACGTAGGATCACCGGAAACAAGTCGGGGAGACTTGGGTGGATCCGAACCCACTAATATTGCTTGTTTGCGATTGTCTTCTTTGTTGTCATATTTACATTTCCGCATTTCCACATTAATTGGTAGAGTTTGCAAGATAATTAGGAATTATCTTCTTCATTATTTTAAAGTACTATTCACCCCCCTCTAGTACTTGTCCAATAGCTTAACAGGGCATCACATTTGGTATCAGCGCCAAGTCTATAGCTATGTCTGCCAACGACAACAAGACCGTTCGTCCACCTTCTGAATATAGCACCTTCAAGAATCGTGAAGGAACTTCTTCGGTGATGGAAGGACACTCCTCAACGAGGCCTCCCTTCTTCAACGGTACCAACTACGGGTACTGGAAATGCCGGATGGAAACTTTCCTCCGGAGTGCTTCATTATGGAGGGCCACGATGACGGAGTATGTCGAGCCCGCCGAAGAAGACTTCGAGAAGTGGACTACCACGGAGGTCGCCGTGGAGGTAAGCAATGCCAAGGCAATGAACGCCTTACAATGTGCCTTGGAGCCCGAGGACTTCAACAAGATATGCACATGTAAGAGTGCATATCAAATATGGAACTCCCTCCTCATCTTGCATGAAGGAACGAGTAGGGTAAGAGACTCTAAACTCGTTGTAGTTAATAAAGATTACGAGTTATTTCATATGCTACAGGGTGAGAAGATGAATGAGTATTATGCTCGCTTTGTCGACATCACAAACGAGTTGGAGGCTCTCAGTAAAACCTACACCCAAAAGGAGAAAGTCTCAAAGATCATCGATGGACTTCCTTCTTGTTGGGAGAAACGGACCTTCGCCATCGAGGAAGGTAATGATATGAAAACTTATACCGTCGTGCAACTAATGGGTACCTTGATGTCGTATGAGGTACACAAGGATAGCAAGTTGAAGTTGCAGGACAAGATGAAGTCCTACCTAAAGCAAGACGAGCCAAAGAAGAAGGCTATTGCTTTCAAGGCCGCTCCATCAACTTCCACATCGACCGATGATGAAAACTCGGAAGACGAGTTGGACTTGGAGTCCATGGCTCTCATGGCCAAGAAGTTCAATCGGTTCTTTCAGAAAGGTAACTTCAAAAACAAATCGAAGATTAATTCTTCTAACGCCTCCTCTCCTTTATGTTTCAAATGCAACAAGCCAGGACACATGAAAGCGGATTGTCCTCAAAACAAGCACAAGGAGAAGTGGAAGGCGCCGAAGTTTGATAAGTCCAAGAAGTACAAGAAAGGGTACAAAAAGGGGCTTGTCGGGACATTCACCGACTCCGAGGATTCCTCAAGCGGAGAGTCGGACGATGAGCAAGTGGAGCAAGCACAAATGTGCTTCATGGCTAGAGAGGAGCAAGATAAAGATTCCTCTTCCGATGATAGCGACAACGAAGGCGATGAGGTAACCATGGATGACCTTAGAAATGCTAATGAGCAATTATGGTCTAAATACACTAAATTAGTAAATAGGTATACTAAAGTAAAAGATGATTTAGCTAGCATCCAAACCTCGCCTAAAACTATCACACCAACAACGACACCGTTGTTGAAGAGTTGAAGAATGAGATTGTAAATCTCAAGTCTCAACTTGAACATGTTAGCATTGAGGATCCAGAGGAACACAAGATAGCAGATTTAACTTCTCAAAACTCGACTTTGAGTATTGAGAATGAAAATCTCAAATCTCGTGTTTATGTGCTCACATCGCAAGTATCCACTTTGGATGCTTCTATGCGTTCTCTCACCGAGAAGTATGAGTGCACATTAGGCCAAATTAATAAATTCAATAAGGGTAAGGACCATTTGGATAAAATCCTAAGTGACTTACTTCCGGCCAATCACCACATTGGCTTGGGGTATACGATGGGAAGTTCATCCAAATCGGCAACTACTTTTGTTAGGCCAACTTCCGGTGACTCAACGAGTGGGGGCAAACACTCTATTGGTAGTTCATCTACCAATGGTGCTTCCACCTCGTACACACCCTCATTTGGAAAGAAACCCACTTTGGGTGGACCTCCAAAAAAGGGTCATGCCTACATGTACACAAATACCATGCCACGAAGGAACACACGTCCTACTCCACATGCTCACACATATGATGATTTCTATACCACACATCCACGGGCACGTGCACACCATGTGAGACACCCTCACGCACGTGTTCCTCCACATGCATATGTACACCCACATCATCGTATGAATAATTCTCATAATGCACCATTCCATCATGTTCTTTATGCCTATCCACGTCATGCATCACGTAGAAATCAATAACGCATGCATGCACCCAATAGGATGAGGGCTCCCAAAATATTCACAATTTGGAGCCCAAAGGACACAAGCATGGATGAAAAACAAGTTTATATGAATTCGCATTTCATGAATGTTGTGCATAGTGATAATTATTTGGGGAAGTCTAAGTCCAATTGGACTTGGCTTCCAAAGGTCTAATCTTTTGGACCCAATGACCTTGGGTACCATGATATGATATTTTCTATATTTAGGTATTCAAGAGAAAGAAACGGAGCAACAAATCAAAATTTGGCTCCAAGAATAATTGGATACTCGATAGCGGGTGTTCAAAACATATGCCGGGTGACGCTCAATTGCTCTCCGGAGTGGTGCCCATTGCAAATGGAAACCGGGTAGTCTTTGGAGGCGACGAGAGCGGAACCATCATAGGTGTTGGTAAAGTGGGTAATCCTTCTAAACCCCTAATATGTGATGTTTACCTTGTTAAAGGATTAAACCACAATCTTATTTCAATAAGCCAACTTTGTGACAAAGGTTACAAAGTTAGCTTTGCGAAAGGAATGTGCCATATTTTAAGAAAAGATAATAATGAATTATTGTTTTCCGGCACACGCCATAAGGATATATATATCATAGATATTCCAAGATCACATGAACAATGTCTCATTGCCAACACAAGTGAACACCACTTATGGCATCGACGTTTTGGTCATGTGAACTTTGGAACACTATTTAAGCTTTCCAAGTTAAATTCTATTAGAGGCTTCCCTAAGCTTTTCTTTTAAAAGAAAAGCTTTTGTGACTCGTGTCAACGAGGCAAGCTTCCAAAATCGTCTTTTAAACCTAAGAAAAGCATTTCTTCTAAGCGGCCACTAGAGCTATTACATCTAGATTTATTTGGGCCAACTAGAGTTGCTTCATTAGGAAATGCACGATATGGACTTGTCATCGTTGATGACTTTTCTAGGTTTACTTGGGTATTTTCATTGTGTAATAAAAATGATGCTTTTGAAAACTTCATAATTTTTGTTAAGAAAGTTCAAAATCTCATTGGAACCACCATTGTCACTATTCGTAGTGATCATGGAGGGGAATTTGAGAATGAATCTTTCTCAACTTTTTGTGATGAAGCACACACCTTTTCATTCCCTCGCGCACCTCCTCAAAATGGTGTTGTTGAGAGAAAGAATAGGACGCTAGTGGAGTGTGCTCGCACTATGCTTGATGATAGCCAACTTGGCCATCAATTTTGGGCGGAAGCGGTACATACCGCTTGCTATGTGTTTAATAGAATACTTTTGAGGCCCGGCACTAAACAAACTTGTTATGAATTGTTGTTTGGTAGATTGCCTCAAGTTAAACATTTTCGTGTTTTTGGTTCAAAATGTTTTATTAAAAACACGTATGGTAGTTTGGACAAATTCGAGCCAAGATCCGATGAGGGGATTTTTGTTGGATATTCCTCACGTAGCAAAGCCTACCGGATATACAACAAACGAACCTCAACGATCGAGGAATCACTTCATGTCTCATTTAATGAAGGATTTGTTCCAACTAGAATTACTAATGATGATGAATTCATGGATGTTTTATGTGATTCAATTAGTAATTCTAATTCTATTGATTCTATTGATACTAACCCGACTAATGAAGTTTTTGAGAATGTTCCTAGCGATTAGGGAATTCCCAAATGGCTTCATACCGTTCGTGACCATCCTCATGAGCAAGTCATTGGCAATATCCATGATAGTGTCAAGACGAGATCTCAAGTCAACTACTTCGCTCATTGTGCCTTTGCCTCCTCGATAGAGCCAAAGAATGTTAATGAAGCGTGCGAAGATGGTGCTTGGATCCTTACCATGGATGAGGAACTCATTCAATTCGAGAGGAATGATGTTTGGGAGCTTGTTCCATTGCCTTCGAAGAACTACACCGTCATAGGGACAAAGTGGATCTTCAAGAACAAGACCGACGAAAACCAAATCGTTGTCCGGAACAAAGCTCGGTTAGTAGCTCAAGGCTATCGGTAAGAGGAAGGTATCGATTTCGAAGAATCCTTTGCTCCGGTAGCTAGATTAGAATCAATTAGATTATTGTTATCTTTTGCATGCCATAAGGATTTTAAATTATTTCAAATGGATGTAAAAAGTGCGTTTTTAAACGGAGATGTTGTTGAGGAAGTTTACGTTTCTCAACCTCCGGGTTTTATAAATGAAAAATTTCCAAATCGTGTTTTTAAACTTAAGAAAGCACTTTACGGTTTGAGACAAGCTCCTCGAGCTTGGTATGACCGTTTAAAGAATTTTCTTTTGGATTTAGGTTTTAAAATGGGAGAAGTTGATTCCACATTATTTGTTAAGTATTCGAATAATGATATAATTTTAGTTCAAATTTATGTTGATGATATCATTTTCGGTGCTACTAACTTTGCTCTTTACGAAGAGTTTTCTAATGTGATGAAGGATCAATTTGAGATGAGCCACATGGGTGAGCTCAAATATTTCTTAGGTCTCCAAATTCGTCAAATGAACGATGCAATCTTCATCCACCAAACGAAGTACACGGTGGAGTTGCTAAAGCGACTTGGAATGGAGAATCCCTCCGGGAAGAAGACTCCAATGAGCACTACTACACATCTTGATAAGGATGCGGGCGGAAAAGATATTGACATTCGTCTATATCGAGGTATGATAGGTAGTTTACTTTATCTTACCGTAAGTAGGCCCGATATTATGCTTGCCGTATGTGTATGTGCTCGTTATCAGTCTCAACCTAAGGAATCTCACTTAGAAGCGGTAAAACGTATTTTCTGTTATCTAAGTTACACACTTGATTTTGGATTACTTTATCCAAAATCTAGCACATATGAGTTAGTCTCATATAGTGACGCAGATTATGCGGGATGCAAATCCGACAGGAAAAGTACTAGTGGCACTTGCCATTTTATAGGAATTTCTCTTGTCTCTTGGTTTCCCAAGAAGCAGAATTCCGTATCACTTTCAACCACCGATGCGGAATATATTGCCGCCGGTGCCGCGTGTTGTCACGCCCTGCTTCCCAAAAGATTTGGGAAGCGAGACATGGCCAGCCCGCATGGACTCGAGCCGTTGAGGCTCGGGGTCCAATAAGCGTCTAGGCAAGTTATGACGCGGAGGAGAAGGTCCGACCGAATGGTTTAGCATGAAACAATAGTCAAACAGTAATATAAGATACTATTCAAAGCGGAAGGTAACCAACAAAGAGTTTAACATAGAAACTAAAACTGCACGTACCAGTAGCAACTAAAGAGTGAAGAGTCTACTGGGATCCTCAGGTGATGCCAGCTCAGTCAAGTCTGTGACATGTGCAAAACACATGTCAGCAACAAACTAATGAGACCATAATTAAAGCAGTTATACAATTCTAGCAGTTCTATATGGAATTTAAATGACAACCTACACAGGAGTTCTAGAAAACAGGAAATAAGTAAGGGTTGTTCTAATCGATCTGCTAGGGGTGTCCATCTAGTCAGATCGTCTAAGAGTTGTTCATGTAGTTCTATCAATCTGCCAGGGGTGTCCATCTGGTCAGATTGTCCAAGTCTAGAAAAGGTCAAACGACCGGAATGCATCCCTGCGAAGCAGGCATGAGTGCACCAACTGCGATACAAAGATAAAGCCTAAGGACTCAAGCTGCGTAGGCGGAGGGGAGCTACCCCCCAGGCCCAGCTAGACTCTTTTGTCCTACCCCACCCGCGAGTCGTTTGTGTTATGAACACGAGCCAACAAACGCTCCATCTAGACACGAGACAAGACAAGGATCACGAATGATACGGCGTATCATACCAGAGCGCACCAGTCACGGGTGAGCCAAAGCTGGGGAGCACCAGTCCTCAATGGTCACCCCCGTCGTCGATCCGAAACAAATCATTAATCATGAATGATACTACGTATCATACCGGAGCGCACCAGTCACGGGTGAGCCAAAGCTGGGGAGCACCAGTTCTCAATGGTCACCCCCGTCATCGATTAACTATCCATAAGTGAGACATTCCTGGACGAGCCAGCAAACGTTCCACAAGTCCGTAAGCAAGCCATCTCTGGGCTAGCCAGCAGACGCTCCACAAGAGTAGTGCCAACCTCCGTATAGGAGAGGCCCACGCCTGTGATCTTCTACGAAGATCCACACAATCAAAATGTCTGGCTTATTAATTAGCATGCGAGGTTTAAGTTGCATTTTAAAGGTGGGTTCGAGCAGAAAGTAACATGTGGTCATTTTCAAGTATTTTGCAGAAATAAATCTAGCAGTTCTAACATCAATTCTAGAAAAGTGTAAAAGCAGTAACTAAAGTCTCATTCCTTGCCTGAAAGATTCCGGCAAGGATGTAGTCCAGCAGGGTCTGGGTCAACCAACGGATCTACGGAACCTGTACGATAATCCTATCATCACAATCATGCACTCTAACATCCACAGGCAACGACATAAGATAAGCCAGATTAACTGGGCCCGCTTTGGGTCACCAGACCTATGGTCTTATATTATTAATCTTGATTAGTGAATTATCAGACAACCGAAAAACCCGATTTTTATCTTGTTTAACAAGGTTGGGTTGGGGGTCCTAAAAGTGCAGAACGTTACCTCAACACGACGTGAAAGCTACACTGACGTCGGGTAGCGACGCTAGGGGTTGGAATCCGGTTTCGTGAACGGTACGGAACGACGGTTTCTCTGTCAATATAATACACGTAGGAATAAGTTTGTGATGATGGCTAGAAAAAAATCAGACAAGTCCTAAAACGTCTAGTGACCAAATTTTAATTAAGTTTTCCAACCTACGATGGATTCACATCAATGTTAACGAACGTAAAAAAACTAACAGGTTATCTACGTCACGCTGCCAGTACTAAAATATACGACAATTAAAACTAGCAACCTGGGCTTAACACGTTAACCAGAAATCGTGTAAACAAGTTATCAGCCATACAAACAATCTTGTTATCATCAATATTAATGAACGTTGCATTATTAACACGTTAACTGCATCAATTTTCCAGTACAATCGAGCATACAACAATAATAACGATCGCTAAAATTATCAACACGATAATTACTACCCATTGCTAGTACGGCAATTAAACAACGATATAATTAAGCAACCTAGATTAACAATTTTTATGGGGAGCACAACCAGAAATCAACCCGATGAATTAGCATGAAAACATTATTTTATAAGTTACTATATTTCATTATCACGACATTTAGGGGTACCAACAAACTAGCTATATAAGTTACTGATGAAATTCCTGAAAACTACTAGTTTATATAACGTTCTCTAATATTATAATGGTAGTTTATAATTCTAAAAGTATTGAGTTCTGAAACTCACGGTTAGGAAGAGCCTCTCCCGTACTTGTAGGTAGAAGACGGGGGCGATGGAGATGGGAGGAGAGCTGGGCACCGCCGTAGGAGAGCGGGGAGGCCTGGGCACGCCTGAGGGTTAACGGAGCGGCGGCACCGCCGTGGGAGGCTGTTGCGCCTGGAGGACGCCGGTGACAGCGCGATGTGAGGCCGGAGAAAGGGGGTCCGGTGGTGAAGCCTGGCCGTCGTGCGAGGGTTAGGGTCGGAGGAAGATGATTACGGCGCTGGGGAAAGGTGATAGCGTGGGTGCAAAAGTTTCAGCGATGGGAAAAATTTGTCTGCGTGAATAAAAGGTGGGGGCGGCGCTATGATGATTGCAGGGAGAAAACAAAGCCCTAGGTCATTTAAATAAAGGAGCAACGCGTGAGTATGGGTCTGGGTTTAGGAAATTGGCTGCTTTCTTTTTTTATTAATAAAAGACTAAAAAACAATCAAAATGCTGTGTTTGTGCGCAAAGCGGGGGTGTGTGAGTTAACTGTATTGGGCCATGTGAGGAAAAGATAGTGGGCTCTCTATATTAGGACGTGATAAACATCATTAAAGTATTAAGATGTTATAAACATCATTAAATTATTAAGAAGTGGGTGCGTTTGTTCCTCTTTTGAAAACGAAAGTGTAAAAACATTTCAGTTATAAACATTAAAATTTGAGAAAAAGGTTTAGAACAAAGTTAATAAAAATAATCATATTATTGCATTTCCTCCCCCGGACATCCGAAAATTATAATCACGGTATCGGAGCGATCGCGCCTCTGAGAGGGTCATGAATACGGGGTTCGGTCGTGCATCGGAACTACAGAAATATAATAATAAAACCAAATACGAAAAAAATACGCACACGAAACAACTTACGCACAAAATACGGACGACCGGAAGTGGCCGTTACATCCTACCCACCTTAGAATAAAGTCCGTCCTCGGACTTTCTAACATATCTAGTCGCTCTAGTAACTTCCCCAATCATATCACATTATAATTCAAACCAGGTATAGTCATTTCAAGTGCTTATATATATGCGCCAGGTATTCAATCATTAACACTACTAACATGTATTTATTCACGCACATTATACTCTTATACCTATCATAGCCAGTCAAATTCATACACATATTTCAATCATTCATATAGTCACATACATCCTTATATAACTATTAAACACTTATTACATACCATGGTGCACATACCCACAACCAATTTAATAGTTCACACCAGCAAATACAATCGTAGTACTTCACGTATGGATAACTACATATGCACAAACAAGCATGGGTATACTACCCCCTAATAGTTCCTAGTATACATTCAATACCAAACAAATCAACACATGTAATCACATCATATCATTATTAAATCAAGTCTACTATATCTAATATACATTCACCATTACTAGAATTTCACAAATTATATTCGTTCAAATGCACGCAGATACTTCACCATATATTCACATCGCATACAGTCCTATAACTATATTCATGACACGCCACACATACCATAGTCACCAATACCTATAACTAAGCACATGCTTACCCGTGCATGGTTCACACCCACACACGCTAACATTTCGTTTATATATACCAATCGTACCACTATGCAATCAGCACATCTACACACCTAGTTTAGCTATCACACATACGTTCACACGGACAAGTCCTTAGTAAATAACTATACCACAAGACCAACACCTATAACTATATACTGGTATAGCGACCCACCATCAGGTGCGTAACGTAACCAGGCGCAAACAATCCTATCTCTATACACACATCATTCATTGCTATATGCAACTACAGACATACATAACAATATACTTAGAGTATACCCACTTAAGCTTGAGTGAGACTCAAAACACATATCAGAATACTCTATATACGTAACACAGCAGTTATACATATACCAATACCACCCAATGTATACACATCCACCAATACAACCATATACATACCACATGTCAATCACACCAAATATTTAGTCAGGTAATGCTCGCATAGTTCAATCACTTTGTATACCATAATAATTATACAGACATCAGCACACGTATAGTTATAATACTTTCCCTAATACATGCATTCACCGTATAGTCGCGCATATGTAACTCATATATGCACACCATATCCTACTACTTATAATTGGTATACCAATACATCTACTTATCCATTCATAGTTAAGACATACAATAATCGTGTATACCTCGAGGTACACACACAACATCCCGTAAAGGCAAACAATACCAAACAAAATTTATAACCCTATTACCATACGTATATCGCACATATTCATATAGTAAGCACATACCTACGTACGAGCACACATCCACACGTAGTAACATATAGATCAAATAATAAGGATGCACATTTAACCATAAGTACCCGAGTTTCATTATACCTAATATACACACAATTTTACCAACATATTATTTCAACCATTATTAAGTATCTCCAACTACATACACCCCCAGTAGATATTCCAACACTAACTCTTATATACACAGACATCCCTAGAGTGGTTTAGCTTTCCACACACATATTATCTTACATAAGTATCTATACTTATTCATGTACTATATACACATAATCATTACATTCATCGCAATACACATATTCCATTATTCATCCATAAGCCCACATACCTAAGTAAGAATACTAAGCATGCCCGACAATGATATATATATATTCACACGAGCCAGGTAATCCTCCTCATGGATCTATGGAGAAGGCAGAACAACCACAAGGCTCTAATGTGCATGCACTTCCAATATTTGACATCTAGGGTGGTTAAACAACCTCCAACTAACCAGCCCTAATTGGCTGGTCCCAATCTTTTTAAACACCAATAAAATTTCGAACTCAAAAGCTCGTTCATGAGAACCTGTTATAATGATCCTGTTGTCCTCCGCTTCAATTGGTTCTTGGCTCAGCTGCCTCTAGGAATCTCTAAAATGAAACTACCAACCAATCCTAGATTTTCGGGCGTCAGACTTACTTACGATTTCCTTTTCAATCCAAACAACCAAGGCAATCTACTAATTCTTTTTCCATATTTCCTGATCATTGAGCACTCGTAAAACCAAACACGCTCACTTGACTTGATCTAGAATTTTCATTGACACTTAAACTGTTAGTCACCGTTGACTATAATCCATCCACATGATCTGGAGAAGTCATCGCCTTTCACCATTTCGTAAACTATAACTGGAATCCAGTGATCAGTACGCACTCGATGCGTATTCGAAAGGTCAACTTTGAAACTCCCATGACATTCCCAAGATCCTTAATTTCTTTAAATCACTGTGTCCAAAACAGATCATGTTGTCGATCTTATACAATCCATCATAAGATCGATCTCGTCATCACATTATCACTCTGAATCTCTTCTGTTTATATCTAATGATCATATTATTTACTTCAACCACGTTACTTCAAAACCCAGGTTATACGGTTGCTACTCGGCTTATATATAAATATGCTCATAATATCCGTTGCATAACATTTCACTTGATCGATGTAGATCTACGCATTTAGTCGTTAAGACAAGACTTCTAATCGCCACACTTCTATCACGAGCAGCATACTAAGAGTCGATCTCATTCCCTCGATTCAATGTTCTCACTTCCATGGTTCCTTGTCAAGTCGAGAATCCAACCTTATAACTATCCAATGTGTTAGAAATACATCACTTTAAACTTCATCTTATTCATGTATTCTTACTCAAATCCAAACTAGAGGGGGCCAAGGAACTAGTCTAAACCTAACTACCTTATGTCAGACTCGAATATTGTTGGTTGTTTGAATAGTTACTGCAACACTATTGTTTCGATAAATCATTCGATGAGGACCTGCATGGGCCACCACAAAAAATGTCACGCCCCGCTTCCCAAAAGATTTGGGAAGCGAGACATGGCCAGCCTGCATGGACTCGAGCCGTTGAGGCTCGGGGTCCAATAAGCGTCTAGGCAAGTTATGACGCAGAGGAGAAGGTCCGACCGAATGGTTTAGCATGAAACAATAGTCAAACAGTAATATAAGATACTATTCAAAGCGGAAGGTAACCAACAAAGAGTTTAACATAGAAACTAAAACTGCACGTACCAGTAGCAACTAAAGAGTGAAGAGTCTGCTGTGATCCTCAGGTGATGCCAGCTCAGTCAAGTCTGTGACATGTGCAAAACACATGTCAGCAACGAACTAATGAGACCATAATTAAAGCAGTTATACAATTCTAGCAGTTCTATATGGAATTTAAATGACAACCTACACAGGAGTTCTAGAAAACAGGAAATAAGTAAGGGTTGTTCTAATCGATCTGCTAGGGGTGTCCATCTAGTCAGATCGTCTAAGAGTTGTTCATGTAGTTCTATCAATCTGCCAGGGGTGTCCATCTGGTCAGATTGTCCAAGTCTAGAAAAGGTCAAACGACCGGAATGCATCCCTGCGAAGCAGGCATGAGTGCACCAACTGCGATACAAAGATAAAGCCTAAGGACTCAAGCTGCGTAGGCGGAGGGGAGCTACCCCCCAGGCCCAGCTAGACTCTTTTGTCCTACCCCACCCGCGAGTCGTTTGTGTTATGAACACGAGCCAACAAACGCTCCATCTAGACACGAGACAAGACAAGGATCACGAATGATACGGCGTATCATACCAGAGCGCACCAGTCACGGGTGAGCCAAAGCTGGGGAGCACCAGTCCTCAATGGTCACCCCCGTCGTCGATCCGAAACAAATCATTAATCATGAATGATACTACGTATCATACCGGAGCGCACCAGTCACGGGTGAGCCAAAGCTGGGGAGCACCAGTTCTCAATGGTCACCCCCGTCATCGATTAACTATCCATAAGTGAGACATTCCTGGACGAGCCAGCAAACGTTCCACAAGTCCGTAAGCAAGCCATCTCTGGGCTAGCCAGCAGACGCTCCACAAGAGTAGTGCCAACCTCCGTATAGGAGAGGCCCACGCCTGTGATCTTCTACGAAGATCCACACAATCAAAATGTCTGGCTTATTAATTAGCATGCGAGGTTTAAGTTGCATTTTAAAGGTGGGTTCGAGCAGAAAGTAACATGTGGTCATTTTCAAGTATTTTGCAGAAATAAATCTAGCAGTTCTAACATCAATTCTAGAAAAGTGTAAAAGCAGTAACTAAAGTCTCATTCCTTGCCTGAAAGATTCCGGCAAGGATGTAGTCCAGCAGGGTCTGGGTCAACCAACGGATCTACGGAACCTGTACGATAATCCTATCATCACAATCATGCACTCTAACATCCACAGGCAACGACATAAGATAAGCCAGATTAACTGGGCCCGCTTTGGGTCACCAGACCTATGGTCCTATATTATTAATCTTGATTAGTGAATTATCAGACAACCGAAAAAACCGATTTTTATCTTGTTTAACAAGGTTGGGTTGGGGGTCCTAAAAGTGCAGAACGTTACCTCAACACGACGTGAAAGCTACACTGGCGTCGGGTAGTGACGCCAGGGGTTGGAATCCGATTTCGTGAACGGTACGGAACGACGGTTTCTCTGTCAATATAATACACGTACGAATAAGTTTGTGATGATGGCTAGAAAAAAATCAGACAAGTCCTAAAAGGTCTAGTGACCAAATTTTAATTAAGTTTTCCAACCTACGATGGATTCACATCAATGTTAACGAACGTAAAAAAAACTAACAGGTTATCTACGTCACGCTGCCAGTACTAAAATATACGACAATTAAAACTAGCAACCTGGGCTTAACACGTTAACCAGAAATCGTGTAAACAAGTTATCAGCCATACGAACAATCTTCTTATCATCAATATTAATGAACGTTGCATTATTAACACGTTAACTGCATCAATTTGCCAGTACAATCGAGCATACAACAATAATAACGATCTTTAAAATTATTAACACGATAATTACTACCCATTGCTAGTACGGCAATTAAACAACGATATAATTAAGCAACCTAGATTAACAATTTTTAGGGGGAGCACAACCAGAAATCAATCCTATGAATTAGCATGAAAACATCATTTTATAAGTTACTATATTTCATTATCACGACATTTAGGGGTACCAACAAACTAGCTATATAAGTTACTGATGAAATTTCTGAAAACTACCAGTTTATATAACGTTCTCTAATATTATAATGGTAGTTTATAATTCTAAAAGTATTGAGTTCTGAAACTCACGGTTAGGAAGAGCCTCTCCCGTACTTGTAGGTAGAAGACGGGGGCGAGGGAGATGGGAGGAGAGCTGGGCACCGCCGTAGGAGAGCGGGGAGGCCTGGGCACGCCTGAGGGTTAACGGAGCGGCGGCACCGCCGTGGGAGGCTGCTGCGCCTGGAGGACGCCGGTGACAGCGCGATGTGAGGCCGGAGAAAGGGGGTCCGGCGGTGAAGCCTGGCCGTCGTGCGAGGGTTAGGGTCGGAGGAAGATGATTACGGCGCTGGGGATAGGTGATAGCGTGGGTGCAAAAGTTTCAGCGATGGGAAAAATTTGTCTGCGTGAATAAAAGGTGGGGGCGGCGCTATGATGATTGCAGGGAGAAAACAAAGCCCTAGGTCATTTAAATAGAGGAGCAACGCGTGAGTATGGGTCTGGGTTTAGGAAATTGGTTGCTTTCTTTTTTTATTAATAAAAGACTAAAAAACAATCAAAATGTTGTGTTTGTGCGCAAAGCGGGGGTGTGTGAGTTAACTGTATTGGGCCATGTAAGGAAAAGATAGTGGGCTCTCTATATTAGGACGTGATAAACATCATTAAAGTATTAATGTTGTGAATGGGTATTTACTGGGTTGATGAGTTATTGGGCCAACCTAAGTGGTTGGGCCCATACCCACTTGTATTCTCCCCTTTGGCTATAAATATAGACTTG